>OX461808.1:151895923-152069330 GCA_949802685.1 Dicyrtomina minuta | reverse complement strand
CCGAGACATATAGAGACTAATATTTATATATGCACAAAGTAAAACAATGCATGAAAATGTAAACAGTAAAACGTTACTTGTACGAGCACACTCTTTCAACTTACACATTAAACAACGTCAATTTTGCAGATATAATATAAATACATGATAGTTTTATTAGTTAGTTAAAAGCAATTACTTTTACGTCCGCTCTCCTAATCCTACTCGAGTTCAACATGCACATGTTAAGCAAGCATTAAATGAATAGATGATTGTATCTATGTAAGCAAAAGCGGTTACTTTTACGTTCGCTCTCCAAATCTTACTCGACTAACGGATATAAAAATAAAACCTGTTTCGTGAAACAGATCAGTTGTAGTTGAGAAGTCTTCTAAAGCAGAACTAATTTGGGCCAGCTAGAAAGTTAGAAAATACTGAAGATATTGGACTTTTGTGTACAATAGTGTCGATTGTTGTTGATTTTGTGTATTTGTGAAACGTTTCAAGTGTGTAAAAAGTGTTTACATCAAATGTTGAAAACTTAGGCAAAACCGCTAACTTTTACGTCCGCTCACTAAAACTTACAAAGAAAATTGTAAAAACTAATTTTAAAAACTGTTAAACTGGTTAGAGAAATTTAGACTTGTAAAAACTAATTCAAAAAACTGTAAAACCAATAAAATTTAAAGTAAAACTATTTAAAAAAAAATTTAAACTATTTTTTTTTAATTTGTAAATTTATAGTTTTAAAAAAATTTGTAACAAATAATTTAGGTTTGTAAAAATATTTTAAAAATTCTTAACTATTTTTTTAAAATGTATGAAACTATTTAGAGAAATTTGTTGAACTATTTAGAGTTTGTAAAAAACATTTTAGGAAACTTTAGCATTTGTTTAAATAAGCATGTTCAAATATGTACCTTAAAAAATACCAATAAACAGTTCTAAAGTAATTTAAAAAATTCCCTAAAAAGATTCAAAGATGTTTGTACATACTTTAGAAATATTATTATTACCAAAACCTTTACGTAAAAAAATCAGAGACACCTGCATGTAGTATACAAATATAAATAAATTCAAAAATTCATGATAAAACAATATTAGAGTTTGAGTTAGATTGTATTTTATATGCAAAATGCTCTCTTGATTTTTAATGAAACTGCAAGAATTTTGTAGTAATTTTCGTGGAAAATGCAAAAATGTTGTATTGATTTTTTAAAAAAATGAAAGAATTTTGTATGAATTATTGCTGAAAATGCAAAATGTTGTAATGATTGCTAGATAAAAACCTAAATTTACCATTGATTTTTAGAGAAAATGCAAGAATTTTGTAATAATTATCGCAGAAAATGCAAAATGTTGTATTAATTTCCAGATAAAACCTAAATTGTTTTATTGATTCTTATAGAAAATGCAACAATTTTGTGATAATTATCGCAGAAAATGCAAAATGTTGTATTGATTTCCAGATAAAACCTACATTTACCATTGATTTCTAAAGAAAATGCAAAATGTTGTATTAATTTCCAGATAAAACCTAAATTGTTTTATTGATTCTTATAGAAAATGCAAGAATTTTGTGATAATTATTGCAGAAAATGCAAAATGTTGTATTCATTTCCAGATAAAACCTGAATTTTTTATTGATTTTTATAGAAAATGCAGCATTTTCTATTGATTATTGGAATAGTTATCAATGATTTTTATAATAATAAATGATCAATCGATCTTTTAGGAAAGCATGCTAGCCTGCTAACTACTGCAACTTTGTAACTGTATACGTATAGATTTTCAGGTTAATCAAAAAATTGTAGCAAAATCATAAAGCTTCTAATTAATATAGAAATATAATGCAATAATTTGCATATCATAGCAATCAATAGCAGAAGTTATAATTGCTAAAGTTGTTACTGCACAGCAATATCGAAATCATACAGTCACACTGAATGCAGGTAAACCAAAAACAATAATATTTTTATCAGAAAGCATCTCTTAAAAGCACAGACGCACACAGGTAGGTGTACAGTAACGAACCCGAGGACCGAACAGGGGTGAGTGAGATAGACAAAGCGAGGGTCCGAGGCGCAGGTGACTACTATATGGCTACATACTGAAAACTGTATAGCAAAACATTCCTACTCATTTCCCCTTAATGTCACATGCAACCCGGCTGCATCGTTGAAGTTTATGTTTAATCATTTGGATGTTACTGTAGGATAATTTTTAAAAGAAATACAATTAACTGGAACACATTATTACTTCTTGCCTTAAGTAGTACTCACAGTTTTCGTGGTACAGTAAAAAGGCAAATACATAATTTTATTAAAATTACATAACGTATTTACGTGTTTTTGAAAAGTGGAAAATTGTATATTTACATGTTTTTAAAAGGTGGAAAATCGTGTATTTACATGTTTTTAAAAAGTAAAAAATTGTATATTTACGTATTTTTAAAAAGTGGAAAATTGTGTATTTACACTTTTCGCAAAAATTTAAAATGTTGTATTTTTGCGTTTGAGAAAAGTTGAGAATGTTCTTCTCATTTCAGCTCAGGAATTGTCAAAACGTATTTTATACTTGTCTTTCAAATAGAAAAAATTGAACAAGGTGACAAATGGGAGAGTCGATAGAAAATTGGAATTTTAGATTTGGCAGGAAATTACAAATTTTTTCAATTTCAGTAGGGAAGCTGTGTTCGTGTTGTTACAGGAACGAATTACAAATCTTAGATTTAGCGGATAAATCAAAATGCCCCAACTCAGGGGTCGCCCATGAATAATGTCATGGATATATGAGCATTTCCCCTTCAAACAACGCCCAAATGAACATCTTCAGCATAAAATGTAACAAGTATGCAAATTGACACGTTACATCATTTGTGGACGATCTTTCTTTAAAAATACGTGAATATATAAACTTTTTAAAAACCAGTCAATAGAATATTTTGCTTTTAAAAACATGGAAATGAAAAATCCTGCACTTTTGAGAAACTCGTAGTTATCATTTTCTCCAGTCACCTTATCCATTCCCACATTTAAAACACTCATTTCAAGTTTATATTACTCCACCCTAAAACTTTTGAAAACTTACTCCACACATTTTTCATCAAATTCACTTTTCATTCGCCAAAATAGCAACTCAAATTAAAATTCAAATCTGCTGGAAAAAAAATTGGCTTTTTTTTAATCTGCTGGCAAATGTAAAATTTGAATCCCGGGTGGCAAAACTGATCTCGGGTGAGTGGAATGAAATATTGACCGTGTGGGGTCATCCACAAATGATGTCATTAAAAAAATAATCATTTTTTGGATCTTATCACCCTTCTGTCATCAACATAATCATTACCTAAATGGCTATCTTTAACGCATCATAAATTTCATAAGTGGACAACTAGACCCACCCACTCTTGTCATACCTCATTTATGGTCATCCCTTTTCAAAAATAATGACGTAAATAATAACTTTTAAAAAACTAGTAACTACAATATTTTGAAAAATTCAAAACCCGTAAATATATTATTGAGCAGTTTTCAAAAACTAGAGCACATTTACAAATCAAGCAAATAGAAATTCCTGCACTTTTGAAAAATATGTAGATACTTTTCTTGCAAATTTTGCAACCATGTAAATTGAAAATTTGACACTTTTGAAAAACTTTAAAGTGGAATATTGAGCACGTTTCAAAAGCATGTAAACAGAATATTGAGCACTTTTGAAAAAGTAGTATATAGGACATTTTGTGCGTTCCAAAAAACATGTAAATAGAACATTTTGCTCTTTTGAAAAATTAGTAAATAGAAGAATTTTCACGTTTCAAAAACATGAAAATAGAATATTGAGTACTTTTGAAAAACTCATAGTTAACATTGAGTCTTTTAACTCTTGTCCTTATTTCCATTCTAGCTGGAAACAACTACATGACTATTTTTGATTCTTAACTAACGAACTTACGATGCAATCGGGGAACACACAAGACTTCCGAATGCAAATAGCACATTTTGCAACCATTTCTTTATCACATGAATCACAGCACAAATCACTCATTTTCCGCCCAAAACTTCCAAAAAATTCTTTTTGCAGGGTGGCTGCAGCTTGCAGCCCGAAACACGATCTTAGTCATCAGGAGATCGTCCCCACACAACTTTATCATTGACACGTGGGACTCCACAAAACACCACACACCTCCACGTATACTCGTACAGTCTCCATTCCAATCCCACTCTAAAAACGTTTATCCAAAAATCCAAACTTTTCTCCTCACGTCATTTGTGCACCCTCCCTACCTCCATCCTTTCTTCCCTCCTCCCTCTCTCAAAAATCTTTTAACTTTTCTTATCCCAAATCAAGCCAAATTCATTTCCTTACTTTTCAAAACACATGTAAATACAACATTGAACATTCATCTCAAAACATGCCGATAATTCCAACATTCCACTCTTTTTAAAAGTAAGCAAATACAACATTTGTGTCTTTTCAAAAAATATGTAATAGAACATTTTTACACTTTTCAAAATCATGTAAATATAACATTGAACACTTTTCAAAAAAATGTGTAAAAAGAACATTTTCCACGTTTCCAAAACTCTATATTAACATTTTAAGCATGTTTTTTAATTTTTTAATGACATAGCTCATTTTGATTCCAGCTCAAATTGGATATGGGTCATTTTTGGATATTTACAGACGATATGTATGTTCTTAGCTAATAGATTTAGTAATTATTACAAGTATTAATTGATTCAAAGGGCGGGGCTATGAAGTTACGGGGGGAGGGGAGTTATTACAGTTTTTATAGGGGCAATGCTTATACGAACAAGTAGCTGACTTTTCAGTCACTCGTAAATTATGTACGTACAGCTTTTTTCTTCCTCAAAACCCTCGCACGTTTGAGAACTCCCTTGTTTACTCTTATCGTAACCTACATGTTATTTATTTGCTTTATTTTTCGACTGCATCGGGTTCATTTCCACTACATTTACTTTTCTCTATTTCAGTATCATGAGCTTTACATATCGTATATAGTATATGAATATATATTATCACACTTTGCATACGATTGTGAATATGAATTGCATTCGTCTTCACATCTTCACTACAGCAATTTACATTCAAGTTATTTCTGTTACTACAAAAGCTTACTTAACCTACGTTATTCCTTTATGCATATGCAAAACTGTTTATTTACATACTTTTAAATAATGCTAAAGGTTTTCTTTACATATTTTTCAAAAGTGTAGAACGTTTCATTTACATACTTTTAAAAAAATGCAAAACGTTTCATTTACATACTTTCAAAAGTGCAGCACGTTTTATTTACATACTTTTAAAAAGTGTAAAATGTTTTATCTACATATTAAAGAAAGGTGTAAAACGTTTTATTTACATACTTTTAAAAAGTGTAAAATTTTTACTCACATACTTTTAAAAAAATGTAAAAACTTCTATATCATATTTGAAAAAATTGAAAAATATTTTATTTGTATGTTTTTAAAATGTGCAGAACTTTTCATCTACATACTTTTAATAGGTGTAAAATGTTTCATCTGCATATTTTAGAAATGTGTAAAATGTTTCATTCACATACTTTAAAAAAAATAAAGAATGTAGTAGTTACGTATTTTAAAAAATGTAAAACGTTTTATTTACCTTCCTGTTAAAAAAAAATGCAACAACTTCTATTTACATATTTAAAACAATTGAAAAATATTTTGTTTGCATGTTTTGAAAAAGTGTAAAATGTTTCATTTACATACTTTTAAAAAGTGTAAAATGTTTATCTCACATACTTTTAAAATATGCAAAACGTTTCATTTACATACTTTCAAAATTGCAGAACTGTTTATTTACATACTTTTAAAAAGTGTAAAATGTTTCATCTACATATTTTGAAAAAGTGTAAAACTTTCTATTTACATTCTTCTAAAAAGTGTAAAAAGTTTCACTCACATACTTTTAGAAAAATGCAAAAACTTCTATTTACATATTTAAAAAAATTTAAAAATATTTCATTTGTATGTTTTTAAAATGTGCAGAACTTTTCATCTACATACTTTTAGAAATTGTAAAATGTTTCATCTGCATATTTTAGAAATGTGTAAAATGTTTCATTCACATACTATAAAAAATGCATAATGTAGTAGTTACGTATTTTAAAAAAGTGTAAAACGGTTTATTTACATACTTGTAAAAGTGCAGAACGTTTTATTTGCTTGTTTTAAAAATTTTAAAATGTTTCATCTACATATTTTTTAAAAGTGTCAAATGTTTCACTCACATACTTTAAAAAAATGCAAAACGTTTCATTTAGACACTTTTAAAAGTGCAGAACGTTTTATTTACATACTTTTAAAAAGTGTAAACTGTTTCATCAGCATATTTAAGAAAGGTGTAAAATGTTTCATTCACATACTTTAAAAACATGCAAAATGTAGTAGTTACGTATTTTGAAAAAGTGTAAAACGTTTTATTTACATACTTGTAAAAAAATGCAAAACGTTTCATTTACATACTTGTAAAAGTGCAGAACGAATTATTTGCTTGTTTTTAAAAAGTGTAAAATGTTTCACTCCCATACTTTAAAAAAATGCAAAACGTTTCATTTACATACTTTCAAAACTGCAAAACGTTTTATTTACATACTTTTAATAAGTGTAAAATGTTTCATCTGCATATTTTAGAAATGTGTAAAATGTTTCATTCACATACTTTAAAAAAAATAAAGAATGTAGTAGTTACGTATTTTAAAAAATGTAAAACGTTTTATTTACCTTCCTGTTAAAAAAATGCAACAACTTCTATTTACATATTTAAAACAATTAAAAAATATTTTGTTTGCATGTTTTGAAAAAGTGTAAAATGTTTCATTTACATACTTTTAAAAAGTGTAAAATGTTTATCTCACATACTTTTAAAATATGCAAAACGTTTTATTTACATACTTTCAAAATTGCAGAACTGTTTATTTACATACTTTTAAAAAGTGTAAATGTTTCATCTACATATTTTGAAAAAGTGTAAAACTTTCTATTTACATTCTTCTAAAAAGTGTAAAATGTTTCACTCACATACTTTTAGAAAAATGCAAAAACTTCTATTTACATATTTAAAAAAATTTAAAAATATTTCATTTGTATGTTTTTAAAATGTGCAGAACTTTTCATCTACATACTTTTAGAAATTGTAAAATGTTTCATCTGCATATTTTAGAAATGTGTAAAATGTTTCATTCACATACTATAAAAAATGCAAAATGTAGTAGTTACGTATTTTAAAAAAGTGTAAAACGGTTTATTTACATACTTGTAAAAGTGCAGAACGTTTTATTTGCTTGTTTTAAAAATTTTAAAATGTTTCATTTACATATTTTTTAAAAGTGTCAAATGTTTCACTCACATACTTTAAAAAAATGCAAAACGTTTCATTTAGACACTTTTAAAAGTGCAGAACGTTTTATTTACATACTTTTAAAAAGTGTAAACTGTTTCATCAGCATATTTTAGAAATGTGTAAAATGTTTCATTCACATACTTTAAAAACATGCAAAATGTAGTAGTTACGTATTTTGAAAAAGTGTAAAACGTTTTATTTACATACTTGTAAAAAAATGCAAAACGTTTCATTTACATACTTGTAAAAGTGCAGAACGAATTATTTGCTTGTTTTTAAAAAGTGTAAAATGTTTCACTCCCATACTTTAAAAAAATGCAAAACGTTTCATTTACATACTTTCAAAACTGCAAAACGTTTTATTTACATACTTTTAATAAGTGTAAAATGTTTCATCAGCATATTTTAGAAATGTGTAAAATGTGTCATTCACATACTTTAAAAAAATGCAAAATGTAGTGGTTACGTATTTTAAAAAAGTGTAAAACGTTTTATTTACATACTTGTAAAAAAATGCAAAACGTTTCATTTACATACTTGTAAAAGTGCAGAACGTTTTATTTGCTTGTTTTTAAAAAGTGTAAAAATGTTTTATCTACAAATTTTTAGAAGTGTTAAATTATTATTAAAATGCAAAATATTTTATTTCAATACTTTAAAAAAAAATGCAAAAACTTCTATTTACATATTTAAAAAATTTAAAAAATATTTTGTTTGCATGTTTTGAAAAAGTGTAAAATGTTTCCTTTACATACTTTTAAACAGTGTAAAATGTATCACTCACATACTTTTAAAAAATGCAAAACCTTTCATTTACATACTTTTAAAAGTGCAGAAAGTTTTATTTACATACTTTTAAAAAGTGTAAAATGTTTCATCTACATATTTTGAAAAAGTGTAAAACTTCCTATTTACATACTTCTAAAAAGTGTAAAATGTTTCACTCACATACTTTTAAAAAAATGCAAAAACTTCTATTTACATATTTAAAAAAAATTTAAAAATATTCTATCCACATATTTTCAAAAGGTGCAGAACGTTTTACTCACATACTTTTAAAAAGTGCAGAATAATTTTTAATAACTTTTAAAAGTGTGAAATGTTTTCCTAAAAAAAGTTTTTCTTAATGAAGTGTATAATGTTTTTAAAATGTGTAGAATGTTTTTTCACTTACATACTTTTAAAAAGTGCAGAATAATTTTTAATAACTTTTAAAAGTGTGAAATGTTTTCCTAAAAAAGTTTTTTTAAAGAAGTGTAAAATGTTTTAAAAATGTGTAGAATGTTTTTTTCACTTACATACTTTTAAAAGTGCAGAATAATTTATTTACATCTTTGTTAAATGTAAAATGACACATCTACTTTTAAAAATAATATAATGCATACGAAACATTTTTCTCTACATCATGATACATACAATGCATTTATTGTACATTGCATTCAGCAAACGTACTCGGGAGGAAAGCGAGATGTGCGTGTCGGTGAGGGCAGCGCTGGAGCTGTGCATAGAAACCGTAGCGGGAAATGCAGAATTAAATCTGTACAGCTAAAGTTCCACAGAGAAGAATACAGACTTTAATCTGTACATGTGAAGTGCAAACTCATGTAACACAAGCTCTGTATAAAATACATACAGTGCTGAATGCAGAGGCAGTGACGAGAGGGTGCGAACGGCAGGTGATGTGAGGGTGAAATGAGGTGCAAGGGCGAATCCATGACGCGAGTGGTGATGGGCTCCGGTAGTGATGGGCTCCAGGAGGAGACCAGAACGTTAGAGTCGGCTGCATGTAAATGGCAGGTGCGACTCGAAGATGAATGCGGCAGGAGGGTGCATGTCAATGAGCAGGGGAGAGGGTGTGTGACAATAAACGAACGCGATAGGTGTGAGTCATCGATCGATACAGGGCAGACTCAGGGGGTAGGCTCACTGGTCGGAGTCAATGGCAGACCCGGGAGACAGGGTCAATCAATGGCGGACAGGGTGTCATGCCGGACTGACGACAGTGAGAGCCAATAATAGCCAGGCTATAGGTAATGGTGGCTCCAGGACATTGTGTCAGGACACCATGATAGCTTCCAGGACATCGGTGCAGGACATCATAGCAACTCCAGGGCAATGGCGGATATAGGGCATAATGGCGGACATAGGGCAAAAAGGTGGACATAAGCATTAACCAATGGCAAGCGTAGAGAGATGGCTACCAGTGCATTTGTACCCTTTAAGTGTCCCACCGAAGCCAGTACTTTTTTATCACGTCATGTGTGCACGACCCTTTATAGTATACAGTTACACATCATATCCCAAACTCAACCTAAAGGCAGACATTACTCACAGCAGTGGTGAATTTGGGCCGGGGCTAATGGTGGGGCATAGAGCAAAGTGACGGACATAGAGTGCAGGGCTGAGATTTTAAAATTGGCGCCAACCTCGGACTGCCAACTTGAGTCTTAACTTTACAGCCAACTAGTCAACACGAACTTTCAACTGGATTGCGACACACGATCGATCTCATACCGAAACCAGCACCAGAGTGTCACAAGCGATCGATATCATACCGGAACCAACACCGATCCAGAGCGTCCGATCGATATCATACCAACACCTGTCCAGAGCGCCACACGATCAATATCATACCGAAACCAACACCAGTCCAGAGCGTCACTAGCAATCGATATCATACCGGAACCAACACCGATCCAGAGCGCCCGATCGATATCATACCAACACCTGTCCAGAGCGTCCGATCGATATCATACCAACACCAGACCAGAGCCTCCGATCGATATCATACCAACACCAGTCCAGAGCGTCCGATCGATATCTTACAACCACCAGTCCAGAGCGTCCGATCGATATCATACCAACACCTGTCCAGAGCGTCCGATCGATAATCAATAAAATCAATAAATCGATAACCTGCCACTGAAAGTTATTGATTTTGGTGACGAAAGGAACCAAAAGTAACTACTCACCAGCATCGATTCACTAGGCGAAAATTGAGCAGATCGCTTCGTGTCAGTATCCCTATATAAAAGTTGGCGAATATCTCAGGAAGAATCTGCGCACAGAAGTAGGTCAAAGAAATACTTTTTGAATGCTTTAAAATGCTTTTTTTCTTGTTAGTTTTTAACTAATCATTTTGGCACAAATTAAATAAATATTACAATTATTTTACATTATGTTTTCGCATATCGTCTGTGAAGAATCAAAATGACCAATATCCATTTGTAGCTAAAACCAATATTCGCTGTTCACAAAAATATTGAAATATGCCTTGTAAGCATTTACACAGAATATTCTACACTTTTAAAAAACAATTAAATAGAACATTTTACTCTTTTTAAAAACATGTAAATAGAACATTTTACACTTTTCAAAAACTCTAAATCAACCTATTATGCCTGATTCTTATATTGATTTTTTGACATAGCTCATTTTGATTTAAGCTTAAATTGAATATAGGTCATTTTTGATCTTCACTGACGATATTTGAAATCGCACTACATATTTGAAGTAAGCAAGTTGATTTTTCAAATAAATGACTCACATCTTCTGTATAAACATCGTCAACGACGAAACTACTAACAGCATCTTCAGAGAATTTCAATTCGGATGTAGTAGTTTCAGCTGTAGATAAATCAGCAATGTCATCAGTTTCACTCACGTTAATAACTTGATTAGTCTCGGCCATCATAAACTGTGTAATTGAATTTGAAATTGAGCTCATTTTTTGGCAAGAAATTTAGCTAACATGCAGTAAAAACATTCTAATATTTAAATGAAACAAAATCCTATCGTCTGTTGTCTATGAAGAACCAAAATAATTTCCATTTCCATTTTTAGTTTTAAACAAAATGCACTATCTACAGAAAATTAATATAGCATGTTTATTAAAGCATGCAAATTAAACATTGTGCAGTTTTTCAAAAACCATTTAAATAGAATATTTGGCACTTTTGCAAGTAGCTTGCAAATATAATAATTTCCATTTTTTAAAACAAATCTGAACATTTCGACCTTTTTAAAAACATGTGAATAGAAAATTTTGACCATTTTAAAAACATGTAAATAGAAAATTTTGACCATTTTAAAAACATGTAAATAGAAAATTTTGACCATTTTAAAAAAAATTATAATATATAATATATAGCGATAACTTTATTCAAAAGAACAAACTTAACAACTGACCTCCATTTAGGGTAGCCTAACAGACTCACACCGAAGCAAACCATTTACTATGTGTCCTCGGGACCCGGAAAAGCATAGCCAGAAACGTTTCCTTGGACAACAGAATGAACGAATTGTGTGGTAACTCGAGCGCATTTTGCGCGGTGCTTCATCAGCTGCCCGCCCAAATTCAAAAAACTGAATGTTTTAAAGTTTTCCAAGCTGTAAATGCTACAATTTTAGTCTGATTTCAATAAAATTTGCAGTTTTGTGATTTTGGGACTTGTATATAGAAAGTAATTTCTGGAAATTTTTTAATTCGATTTTTTTTTTATTTTTTCGAAAAATTATAAAAATGTCCTACTTTTGAGTCTCACTCTTTAATTAAGGTATTTTAATAAAAAATTGGTTCTTCACATACTGTACATTGTTTACTCATTCACCGCTGAGTGTCAATCACAACAGCATCACATGAGTCTCATGATACGGTATGTCTGTATTCTGAAAATTTAATATTATGCAAATGACAAATGACTTACAAATATTTTTTTAACATCCTCGTCCTCTTTGCACAACTTAATGGTTTTAAGTGCGTATGCTATGCGTCATTATAATACGCGCAGGTAGGTGTGTAAACTTGGTGTTTGTAACTGACAACTGACTGAATCATATTACACGATATGATTTTGCTTTACATTTTAAAAGTATTTTATGATTATAAATTATAGCGAACAAATGTAAACAAAATACTGAAACAAATTTAGTAAGTAAATTAATCCCTGATATGCTATACTTTGTCATATAAAATTTGTCGACATATACACATAGTGCTCCTTCAGGATTGAATCGATTGACTGCTGATGTGACATCAAACGCCTATGTTTCCAGCCATGAACTGAAATGAACTCAATACATTATCTGCCAAAGGCGTGCAATTAAATTGGGCAAAAAAATTATGAATCTGCGGGTTTTAAATGTGGTTTTCATACTCAGGACATCATAAAGATATCCACAGTTGTTACAAGACAAGCAGTTTTTATTTTTCAATAATGTCACTCAAGGCAAATTTTTATAACAATTAGGTACTTTTAGGAAATGTATAAAAAAATTTAGATTTGGCGGAAACTTCAAATTTTCAAATTTTATGAATTAAAAAAAAACGAATCCAAAACATATTAAAATATGTGTCTAAAATTGGTTTCAATTAAAATGTAATTCAAGAAAAATAAAAATAAATTCTAATGTGAAAGACACAATTTAGTTTAGTCTGAAGAATCAGAACACATTTCTTGCTTAGGAACCATTTCAAGTCTGACGACACTTCCTTCTGGTCTTGGTACTTGGTAAATAATTATATCGTCAACCAAATACTTAACATCTATTTCTTGCTTAATTGATTTCAAGTTTGTTCCATTTTCATTACAAGTGGTAGTAGCACAATTCAATGCATTCGTGGAAGTTGCCTTCGGTTCCAGTGTTAATGTTGTATCCCATTTTACAGTTTCCCTCGTCGATTTTATGCTACTACACGAAATAATTTTCTTACGCTTAAGTTTCTGTGCACCTTGCAATGTTCCATTGCTCTGTGTGCCAATTTTATTTCTTTTTTTCGCACTGCTAACTTGACACTTTTTCATATGCCGAGTAGCCTCTCTCGAACATTTAAACATTTTACCACAAAACTTGCAGGGCCAAGGTCTTTCATCTGTATGTGTGAGTAAGTGTTGTTTCAACGTTTGCCGAGAAGCAAACATTTTACTGCAGATATCGCACTTAATGCGATATTGGTCAGCATCATGCACGATCAAGTGTTTTTTTAAGACTCGCATCTCTTTAAAACTTTTGGAGCAACCTTTGTACGTACATCGAAAGGGTCTTGCGTCAGAATGAACGGCCTGAATGTGACGTTTTAAATCCCTCCTCAAGGTAAACAGTTTCAAACAAATAGGGCATTTCCAACGGCGATGTTTTTCTTTCAATTCATGAAGATTCAAGTCAGTGCGGCGAGAGAAAAGGGCGGAGCAAGCATTGCAGGAAAATATGTTTGACGATACTTGATTTTGAACCGATGCGGAGATTTTGGATATTGTTTCCGAATGCGTCTTAGTATTTGTCTTTGCCACCGGTGGTTTAACGACAGTTTTAATTTGAGCGTTTTCAATACAAGTCTCTGCTTTTGGAGTGTCACTATGCATTTTTTGTCGATGCAGATTGAGGCGGCAGGGTGTGTACACCGTTTTGGAGCAGAGCTGACATTTCATTACCGATATGGAATTAGGCTTGTTTAAATGCTTGGCCAAATCTGCCTCAGTTAAATACCATGTCTCACACACAGGGCAAAGGAGATTATTACTAGTGGCTCCGGGATTGTTGCTGGTGTGAACTGTTTCCAAGTGTTTCGTATGGGAGGCAGAGTCAATAAACCATTTAGTAGGACACAAATCACAGCTTAAATGTTTGTCCGCATGAGTTCGTTTCTCGTGTTGTGTTAACAATTTTTTTGTTATAAATGATTTTAAGCAGAATCCGCACTCAAAAGGCTTGTCGACAACGTGAACTTCAAGAATGTGTAGTTGTAACCATCGCTGTGTTGTACATTCAAAAGGACACAGGGCACACTGCCACTGGAGATTGTTTTCGGGATGTTTACGTTTGAAGTGTTGCCCCATATGTTTTTTTGAAATAAGTAAATTGCATATACTACAAGCAACTTTTGGGTAGGATCTTGCTGCCTTTTGTTTCTTTGCAGTTGAAGAATGGACATTCCTTTGGTAAATTTTGTTCCCTAAATCCAAGTCTATTTTAGTAGAGGTTGTCTTCAAATTCTTTATTATTCTTTCAGTGTTGCTCGAAAATGCTGATTCAGATTCAGCATCTGATGTGTCTCTTGGTCCTAATTCAGAAGTTGATGTGTCGGGTTCAAAGTTACTTTCGTCGTCGCTATCGCTGCCGACGCTACCAGTTTCAAAATATTGCGTGTAGTTTTTTGTCTTATTTCGCTGAGGACGATTACCACCCGGGCTGGACTCACTAGATTGCTGCCTAAAATTAAAAAAAACATAAAATTTCAACATTTGACAATAACAGTTAATGAAACTTAACCATGCAGAAATTTAAAAACAAATCTTAAAATAAATTGAAAAGCCTAATAATATATACTATACAAGTGCTGCTTACTTATATGGTTGTAAGAATTTTTGGTAATAAATAAAAATAAGAAAATAATTTGCCTATGCAAGTTTTAGTATAATATTACTATAATTATTATTAAAATCTTACCTAGCCTCCCACGATCTCCCGTTTTGGTCTTCAAGAATTATTTTCGGCGACGAACACGCTTCATGAGATTTATAAACATTTTTTCCGGATCCCGAAGTTTGAATCTGAATCTGCTCCAAAATAACTTTGACGATTCGATTTCCACACTTTTCGTTCACCTGCCAATCCAATCGTTTCGCAGCATCCATACTTATTAATTTTGAAGGTTGATTAGGTTGGATATAGGCAGCAGTTGCAATTTTGCAGTCAGCTGAATTTCTTTTCTTTGACCAAGGTAAAATTCACAATTTTAAGTAAATAGCGTAATCATTTAGTGAGTATAGAAAATAAGCATTTAAAGCACTGTATTTATGGATTTTGATGGTATCTGATCTATAAGTTGATAAACGAGACGCACCAACATTGAATACAATTATTAATTCTTCAGTATCCTCTCAAAATTAGTCTTCTTCTGCACCCAATTTTTCTGAATTATGGACGCACATTCTTTGTTCTTTGCCGAACCCTGTGGTTAAAATAAATAAATTAGAATTGCACAGAAATAAATGAACTTTTTTCTAGGATATAGATTATTGAAAACAAAGTTAAGTGTGCTTAACTGTGCAGTTCCCTTTAAATCGTGAGGGCTCTTATAATTGGTTCGTTATTAAATAAAAGTCCCTTTTTAGGAATAAATCAAAGACTGGGCTTTAAAATGACTTTTGATGGTCACTTGTGAGGAGTACATAGCGTGTTTATTTCAAAGTCTGAGTTTGTTTACCTACTTCAAGGACAGTCCTATTTTTAGATCTGATTAATATCGTGCTTAACACGAAGCCAGACCAAGTAAGAATTCAACTGTATAATCTAATAAAACTGAAAATATTGCAAACTGCAATACTACAATTTACTTCTGTATAGCTTTATTGCTGCTGACTGCTGACTGCGACTGCTGACTGCTGGCTCAGCTGGCTGAGTGTGCTGAGTAGTCAGTTTTTCAAACTCTGGCAAATCAAGTATTGCGTAGCAAGGATGCCGAGCTTTTAGTTCCAGTCTGTGAGCAATCACAACTCCGGGACTGAGTCTGAGTCCCTAGGGCCTACTAGGACCCCACAGACTACAGACACAGACCGACCAAGTGATCAAGGACTTTTCACTTTTCACAACGTTGCTAATTTGAATATAAATAACATTACAAAAAAAAGTAAACGTCGAAAAATGCCGGATTCGGCGACCGTGTGCTCTAAAAGTAGATGCTGACCTTAAAGCAAATTGGGTTAATCACTAATCACTGGTAAACACTAGTACAAAGCAAGGTAGGTAATTTAAAGCCGCCCAGAATTTCAAATTCATTTGCGCCAAGATTTAAACTCTTCCATTTGTAAACTTTCATATTTTTTAATATTTTATTTATTAATTAGTATGAAATGGTTTGTGATTTAATTTTTCAAATAAATTGTCTCTATTAAGCGCAATTTTGAATTCAGTACAAAATGATAGGATTTCGATAACTAATTATATACTATTTACGGTAACAGGGTAAAGTATAACTTTTTAAAAAGAATAAGGAAAGATCGAGTGAACTGCTGACTGAGGAATTTCTGCATACTTTTCAGTGACTAACCTATGAACCTACTACTAGTTAGTTACTAACCTTAGTTAGTATGGCTAAAATGGATGTCGGACAACAATTATTGGAATTGCAAATAAAAGAAAAGTGTGGAAATCGAGTTGTCAAAGTTACTTTAGACCGGATTCAAGTTTCAGGATCGGTGCACAATCCTAAAAACCATAATGAACCTTGCTCGTCATCGGAAACAAGTCTTCAAAATCAAGACAGGAGCTTTCGAGATGTTGGGTAAGATGTTGTAACATAAAAATATTGTTACAAGAAGACTAAAAAGTGGCATAATCACAACCATGGGTATTATTTTTTATATTTTTTATTTGACCTCTTCTATAATGTAAAAAAAAGTTTTTTCATCATTTCAAACCAATTTTTATTTTTTTCAGTATCATATTATTTGACATACAGTAGATTATTACCTAATTACTTAGCAGTGTTTGTAATTTTTCGGTTTGTTAATATTGCTACAAATTGGTGTATAGTCGGACCAACCGAGACTGATATCTGGCAAGGACAAAGCTGCCGTTTGTTTGCATGCAAAATTTATCCTTGCCAGATATCAGTCTCGGTTGTCCCTACAGTAGGTACGTGCGAGATAATAATTTTGGAACAAGTCCATTTGTTACATTTTAAAATTGGGTGAAAACTTTATAGCAGGCTTAGGTGGCAGCATGCCAAAAATATGTTTTTAGCTTTGACGGGGGCTACAGTGACCAAACAAAGCAAAATGCAGTCTATAGTCTATAGTTACTTTGCATCTGTACTATTTATCAGTAGCTCGACGTTTTGAAATTCCAAGTCTTGGTGTAACTACTCCTTGGTAAGGCTCTCTTGTCAGTGTCAAGATTTTTCGTCAGTTGCAAATAAATAATATTTACCTTCTCTCTCCATTTCAGCAGGCCATCCATTGAGTCCGCTCCTAATCTTGATCAGAGTCGGAATCGTCCCCAGCGAAAAATTACAAAAAGCTACACACAATACTTTGAAGGAGGTAACGACAGCAGTGACGATGAGTACATTGAAAGCGACGTTTCGGGATCTGATTCAGAACAAAAAGACACATCACATTCTGAATTCAAACCATCTCCACTAAAAAAAGCCAAGCGTAAAACAAAGAATTCCAAGAAAATATACAGCAACGTAGATCCTGGGGAAACCGCAAAGGAACTGGAAATAGGAAAAACAGAACCCAAAATTGCTTGTAGCGTCTGCAATCAAAATCTTTTAGGTCGTCATATGAAGACACACTTCCAACGTAAACATCCAAGCAAAAAACTGCCAGCTGTGAAATATAAAGCAGCCACAATTCCCTGTGTCTTTTGTCCAGTGAGTGTCACCTATAGACATAGGTGGGTACATTTACAGAGGAAACATCCTGAACAGCTGGTGAAGGGTGACCTTGATGAACCACGAAAAGTAAAATGTGACCTATGCCCGTCAGTATTCCTGCTGGAGGAATTGTACGTCCATAAAAAAACTCTTCATCCCCATAACGTAAAAGTTAAAGCGACCAAAACTAAAGCGAGTCTGTCCTTCCAGTGTGTCCTGTGTCCTGGAAAATTCAAAACACAAAATGGGTTAGAAAACCACATTCTTAATTTCCACGTCGTGGACAAACCTTTTGAGTGTGACATCTGCCATAAATCATTCTTAACGGAAGAACTGCTACAGAAACACATCAAAGTAACCCATGAGGCCAAGAGTTTCAGCTGCAGATTCTGTCCGACCAAATCCTTCAAAGACTCAACCTCTCTCAAGAAACACATAGAAACAATTCACAGGAGCTACAGCTGCAGTGACCATTGTGAGTCCGAATCGACTAGTAATAATCTTCTGTGCCCTGTGTGCGCGACGCATTTTACAACTGAGTCCGATTTAGTGAAGCATTTGCAGAAGCCTCGACTAAAGTCGGTGATGAAATGTAAGCTCTGCTCCGAGCCTGTGTACACACCCTGTCGCCTCAATGTGCACCTACATAAAATGCACAGTGCAACTCTAAACGCAGACGCTTCTGATCAACTTAAAACTATTTCTGAATCAGCTGCAACAACGCAAGAACCCAATTCAGAAAAAATAACTAAAATATTCGCATCAGTTAAAAATCCAGCATCGTCCCTCAACACATTTTCCTGCGTTGTTTGCTCTGCCGATTTCTCTCGCCGCTGTGATTTAGACTTTCACGAATTACATGAAAAACATCGCCGCTGGAAATGCCCCATTTGCAAAAAACTTGTCCGTACAAAAGTAGATTTAAAAAGTCACATTCAATCTGTTCATTCTGATGCAAGACCCTTTAAATGCACGCACCAAGGATGCTCCAAAAGCTTCAAAGGGAGGAAGGAACTCAAAAAACACATGGCTATGCACGATCCCGACCGAGTTTACTGCCAAGATTGCTTCAAATATTTCACTAAGGAGGCATTTACACTCCATGTCGCGAACAAGCACAGAGCAGACCAGGTGTTTAAATGTGACGTCTGCAGTAAAACTTGGGGTGCTTTGAAAAGGTTGAAGCAACATCTATTAATGCATACGGACGAGCGCCCTTTCCCCTGCAAGTTTTGTAATTTAAAATATAAATCTGCGAGGGAGGCTAATGGACACACAAAAAAATGTCAAGTTTGGACTGAGGATCAAAGGGAAAAATATGCTGAACGGAGCCGTATGGCAGTGCAACAAGCAAAGACGCGCAAGCCCAGGATATATATTTCAGGTAGAGGGAGAAAATTGACAGACCAAACAGTAAAGTTGGAGGAAGGAGCTCAAGCAACGCGTATTTCGACAAATGAATTTAATTCCGCTGCTACGAGTATAAATGGAAATGGAACTGACTTAGAATTAGTTAAGGAAGAAACAGTAGAAGCAACGCCAATTTTTACAAGTAAATCCACTTGTGGTACTCCTGATTTGAATGACAATGAAACTCACTCAACATTAATAAAGCAAGAAGTGGACCTTAAATATTTGGATGATAATTCATCGGAACTTCTGGATCAACCGACACCCGAACCAGAATTATGTGTAGTAAAACTTGAAATCATTCCTAAGCAAGAAACGTGAACTTATTTAGACTAAATAACTACTGACACCCACTTTTCGAATTTTATAATGTTTTTAAACATGTAATTATTACGTGACTAAAATATACGCAAATATATATATTGTATATATACATGATTGTGTTGCGTACTAAATAAGTAGTAGGCAGGACCAAGAAATTACTTGTAATTTTAACTTTAAAATTTTGATTTTTGAACATTAGATGTTGCAATGCGCAATGGTTTGTAAAAATATACACGCTTACGATCAATACGCACTAAAATTAAAATATCTGAGCAAATTTCCTCCCCCCCCCCCTCCTGTTTAAAAAAAAGTGCATCGAAAATAACTTAGATTTGCTTAACAACATGGCGCGCATAATGAGTCGATAGAATTATTTTCCAAAAAAAAACGAAAAAGGTCCTAATTAAAACTGTGTTTTTAATGGTGTTTTTCATACATTCTAAAAGTGCATTCAAAATTGTGAAACTTTGTTTTTTAAATTTACATGTGTACAAAAACACAATTTTAAAGTTTAATAAATACAATAAAACATGAAATGTTAAAAATTTCAAACATATCATTTTTCTTGGATTTTTTGAGCACGCTTACTGTTGTAAGTACCTACCTAACAAAATATTTTCAAAAAACTTCATTATTTAAAAATTCTAATTTCAAATACAAAAAGTGAATTGCAAAGTGAAAAGTTGCTGGTGAAATAGGCCCCACCCCTGATCATCTCCATTTCGGGTGTAAAGCAAAACTGACCATCTCCATTCTACATTAGTATGTTGCACTATTTTGTAACGTAGTTACTCATGTATCATGTCATGTATACAGTAGTCACATATAACTTAAACAAAATTTTAGCTTTTCAAAAACAAATATTGTTGAGTTAAACATGTTATCAAGCAACACGGTAGCGTGTCGAGTTGAATAAAGCACGTAAACGTAATGCAAATACCTAGTTTCATTTTCGAAAACAACATATCGAAAAACAAACCAACCCACCAAGATTAACCAAGTTTATCATAATAGGCTTTAACCTTCAAGTTAATTTTAATGCAATACAAAAACTAAAACTTATTTATATGTTACTGTACAGCACATGAAATGAATTAACCAGTTTTAAACGTTATGTCGTAAAACAAATTCAATTTATTTGATTCTTGGAATTTACATAGCAAAACAGCAACAAAGATTAGCAATATTTCATCTCCAGTATAGGCACAAATGAGAAGAAAACAACAAAAGCTGTTGCTGTAGGATTGCTTTGCTTAGTGTAATAAATTATAGTTAATAAAATCAGGATTTTCAAAATTACTTGAAAAATTCACTACCAACTCTATAAACTAATTATTGTAGTTTGCGTTTAAAAATTTAGGAATGTCAATAAAAAGATAAAATCCATTTTAGTCTATAGTCTATATAATTAGCTTATTATACGTTCTGAATAATCACAATAAAATGAAACTAAAATTGCAAAAACCAACGCTATGCATTTTTTTAAATCTACCTAACTAAATATCGCCTATGAAGAACCAAAATGACCTACCTATATCCATTTTTAGCTAAAAACAATGTCAACTATCTACACAGTCTTATTACGAGCATTCAAATACAACATTCTGCACTTTTCAAACACATAAAATTAGAGCATTTTGCACCTTTTTAAAAACATTGAATTAGAACATTTTACACCTTTTTCAAAACATGTAAATAGGACATTTTACAGTGTTAAAAAACATGAAAATAGAACAATTTACACTTTTCAAAAACTCTTAATTAATATTTTTCGCATGATACACATTTTGTTTTTATGACAACTCATTTTGATTGTAGGTTAAATTGGATATGGGTCATTTGGGTTCTTCAAACACGACATAATATTATGTTCTATTTTTCTATATACCTACATTTTTTAATTCAATGATGGTAAGTGATAAAACAATTTTAGACTCTAAATACCAGATAACGAAAATTGTAGGAATCGAATTTAACATGCTTTAAACTGTTAAAACACTTTAACTTAAACAACCCCTAAACAATGTGTGCTATGGAATGGATATATCTACACTATAATATAATTTAGGAAGATACACTTCTCTGTATACAATTATAAAAATCCAACAATGTTGTATGGGCTCAAATGGGCTGAGGTTGAATAGACTTAATAAATAATTATTTGTATTATTAATTCAAGTATTCAAATTTAATTAATGAAATCAGTATTTCGTTTAGTCTAAATAAGTACACCTTTCTTTCTTAGGAACCAATTCAAATTTGACTACACTTAATTCTGGTCCTGGTGCCGGTTGATCCAGAAGCTCCGAGGAATTATCACCAAAATATTTAAGGTCACATTCTTCCTTTATTATTGTAGCGTAATTTTCATTTTCAACAGTCAAATCAGAAGTAGCACAAGTGGATTCACTAGTAAAAATTGGCGTTGCTTTTCCTGTTTCTTGCTCAACTAATTCCAAGTCAGTTGCAATTCCTTTTAAAGTGGTAGTAGCAAAAGTCAATTTATTCGTCGAAATTGGCGTTGCTTTTGCTGTTTCACCCAAATTTCCAGTTTGATCAGTCAATTTTCTCCATCTACCTGAGACATATATCCTGGGCTTGCGCGTCTTTGCTTGTTGCACTACCTTACGACTCAGTTTAGCATATTTCTTTCTTTGATTCTTACTCCGAACTTGGCACTTTTTCATGTGCTGATTCGCCACTGCCTCACATTTATACGATGCACCACAAAACTTGCAGGGGAAAGGGCGCTCGTCCGTATGCATGAATAGATGTTGCTTCAACCTTTTCAAAGTACCCCAAGTTTTACTGCAGACTTCACATTTAAACGCCTGGTCCGCTCTGTGCTTATTCGCGACATGGAGTGGAAATGTTTCCTTAGTAAAATATTTGAAGCAATCTTTGCAGTGAACTCGGTCGGGATCGTGCATGACCATGTGTTTTTGGAGATTCTGTCTCACTTTGAAGCTTGAGCAGCATCCTTTGTGTGTACAATGAAAGGGTCTTGCGTCAGAATGGACAGACGCAATGTGCGTCTTCAAATCTTTTTTTCTACCAACAAGTTTTGCGCAAATGGGGCATTTCCAGCGGCGATGTTTTTCATGTAATTCGTGAAGATCCAAGTCACAACGGCGAGAGAAAATGGCGGAGCAAACAACACAGGAGAATTTGTTAAGTGAAACTTTATTTTTAACTGACGCAGAGATTTTATATTTTTTTCTTGTATAGGACTGTACCATTGCAGGAGGTGATTCGAGGACAGCATCAACTTGCTCACGTCTTATAGAAGCATCTGCTTTTGGAGTGGCGCTGTGCATTTTTTGCAGATGCACATTGAGGCGACAGGGTGTGTACACAAGCTCGGAGCAGAGCTTACATTTCATCACCGACTTGAGTCGAGGCTTCTGCAAATGCTTCACTAAATCGGATTCAGTTAAAAAAGACGTGTCGCACACAGGGCACAAGTGATTATTACTAGTCGATCCGGACTCACAATGGTCACTGCAGCTTCTGTGAATTGTTTCGTTGTGTTTCTTAAGGGAAGCTGAGTTTGTAAAGGATTTGGTCGGACAGGATCTGCAGCTGAAATTCTTGGCCTCATGGGCTACATTGATGTGTTTCTGTAGCAATTCTTCTGTTAAGAATGATTTAAAGCAGGTGTCACACTCAAAAGGCTTGTCCACGACGTGGAATTTAATAACGTGATTTTCTAATAAAATAATTGATTTATATTTCTGAGAACACAGGTCACACTGGAAGGAGGTATTCGCTTTTACTTTTATGTTGTGAGGATGTTGAGTTTTTTTGTGGACGTACAATTCCTCCAAAAGGAATACTGACGGGCATAGGTCACATTTTACTTTTCGTGGTTCATCACGGTCACCCTTCACCAGTTGTTCAGGATGTTTTTTCTGTAGATGTCCCCACCTGTATCTATGGGTGACACTCACTGGACAAAAGACACAGGGAACTGTGGCTTCTTTATATTTCACAGCTGGCAGTTTTTTGCTTGGATGTTTACGTTGGAAGTGTGTCTTCATATGACGACCTAAAAGATTTTGATTGCAGACGCTACAAGCAATTTTGGGTTCTGTTTTTCCTATTTCCAGTTCCATTGCGGTGTCCCCAGGGTCTAAGTTGGTGTGTGTGTTTTTGGAGTCCTTTGTTTTATGCTTGGCTTTATTCCGTGGAGATGATTTAAATTCAGAATGTGATGTGTCTGCTTTTTCTGAATCAGATCCTGAAACGTCGCTTTCAATGTCCACATCGTCACCGCTGTCGCTGTCCTCATCAAAGTATTGTGTGTAGATTTTTGTTATTTTTCGCTGAGGACGATTGCGACCAGAATCAGGAGTGGTCCCAATGGACTGCCTGCTGGAACAGAGAGAGAACGTTAATGTTTATTTTGTACACGGGGGTAAGAAACTTGAGTTTTAATAGTACGCGGGGCGTACTATTAGAGTAAATACGGTAATTAGGTAGTAATCTTCTGTATATCAAATAATATGATACTGAGCATAATTACAGTTAGTTTGAAATGTTTAAAAAACTGTTTTTTTCACATTATAGGAAGGAGTGGTCAAATAAAAAATCTAAAAAATTGTTAATACTCATGTTTATGGTTATGACACTTTTAGCCTTCATGTTACAACATTTTTACGTTACGGGATCTTACCCAACATTTCGAAGGCTTCCGTCTTGATTTTGAAGGCTTATTTTGGATGACGAACAAGATTCTTGATTGTTTTCAGGATTGTGCACCAATCCCGAAACTTGAATCCGGTCTAAAATAACTTTCACAACTCGATTTCCACACTTTTCTTTCATTTGCAATTCCAATAATTGTTGTCCGACATCCATTTTAGCCATACTCTCTAAGGTAAGTAACTAATTTAATTAGTAGTAGGTTATAGTCACCTGAAAGTATGCAGAATTTGCTCAGTCAGCCGTTCACCATACCCTCACTTATTATATTCTTTAAAAAAATATAATTTACCCTTTTACAGTAAATAGCTTATAATTAGTAATTAGTTATTTATCTAAATTCAAAATTGCGTTTAACGGGTACATTTAATTTGAAAAATTAAATCAAAAACCATTTTTATAACAATTATACAATAAAGTTATTAAAATATAATATTAAAAAATTAAAAATATGAAAGTTTGCTAGTTTGCATTGCAAATGAAGGAGTTTAAACCTTGGCGCAAATGAATTTGAAATCCTGGGCGGCTTTAAATTACCTACCTTGCTTTGCTTTGTACTTTGTACTCGTTCGTATGTCAAGGAGCCCTTTCCTTCCTTCCCTTTTCTATCTTTCAATAATTACCGTATTTTCTCTAATAGTACGCGGGTCTCTAATAATGCGCGGATCTCTAATAGTATGCGGGGGGTAGCCGTCTCAGTTTGGATAGTACGCGGGTCTATTTAACACACTATTAAATGCCAGTGCGCGGGTCTCTATTAATGCGCGGGTTTCTAATTATACGCGAGGGGTCGAGGCTCGAGTTTGGATAGTACGCGGGGCGTACTATCAGAGGAAATACGGTATCTTTCTTTCTTGTGCTTTGATCTCGTTAAAAAAATTAGACGAAAACAAGTTGTTTGAGTTTTTATGAATTTCTAACAAAAATCCAATAAAAGTAATATTTTCTTATTAAATATGTGAAGTGCACAGCTTATTTGCTGTGAAACAACAACATAAAAAGCCTGTTTTATTCATTTCTATTTTTGTTTACACTTTTAATTATATTGGGTACAAGAAGGTTCCAGCTGGTTTCAACCAGTTTTAGCCGATGGGCAGGTTTTTATTCAAACTGGGCGGTTTTTTCCGAGCCCTGCCCTGACTACTCACATGTATGTTGTACGCAATACAATTAAATGTTACCTATATATTTGCGTACATTTTAGTTACGTAATTACCTGTTTAAAAACATTATAAAATTCGAAAAATGGGTGTCAGTAGGTATTTAGTCTAAATAAGTTCACATTTCTTGCTTAGGAATGATTTCAAGTTTGACTACACATAATTCTGGTCCGGGTGCCGGTGAAACCAGAAGCTCCGATGAATTATCATCCAAATATTTAAGGTCCACTTCTTGCTTTATTATTGTTGCGGAAGTTTTATTTTCATTTAAATCAGAAGTAGCACAAGCGGATGCGGATTCACTTGTACAAATTGGCGTTTCTTTTGCTGATTCTTGCTCAACTAATTTCACGTCAGTTGCATTTCCTTTGAAAGTGGTAGTAGCAAAAGTCAATTTATTCGTCGAAATTGGCGTTGCTTTTGCTGTTTTACCCAAATTTCCAGTTTGATCCGTCAATTTTCTCTGTCTACCTAAAGCATATATCCTGGGCTTGCGCGTCTTTGCTTGTTGCACTACCTTACGGCTCAGGTGAGCATATTTCTTCCTTTGATCCTCACTCCGAACTTGGCACTTTTTCATGTGCTGATTCGCCACTGGCGCAGATTTATACGATGCACCACAGAACTTGCAGAGGAATGGTCGCTCGTCCGTATGCATGAGCAGATGTTGCTTCAACCTTTTCAAAGTACCCCAAGTTTTACTGCAGACGTCACATTTAAACACCTGGTCCGCTCTGTGCTTGTTCGCGACATGGAGTGGAAATGACTCCTTAGTAAAGTATTTAAAGCAATCTTTGCAGTAAACTTTGTCGGGATCGTGTAAAGTCATGTGTTTTTTTAGTTCCTTCCTCTCTTTAAAGCTTTTGGAGCATCCTTGGTGCGTGCATTTAAAGGGTCTTGCATCAGAATGAACAGATTGAATGTGGGATCTTAAATATTGTTTTGTACTGATAAGTTTTTTGCAAATGAGGCATTTCCAGCGGCGATGTTTTTCATGTAATTTGTGAAGATTCAGGTCACAGCGGCGAGAGAAAACGGCGGAGCAAACAACGCAGGAAAAGTTTTTAGGTGAAACTTGATTTTTAACTGACGTGGAAATTTCTGTTATTTTTTCCGAATAGGGTTCTTGCTGAGCAGTAGTTGATTCAGCGATAGTTTTAAGTTTTTCAGATTGATCAGAAGCGTCTGCGTTTGAAGTGGTACTGTGCATTTTTTGTAGATGCACATTGAGGCGACAGGGTGTGTAGACAGGCTCGGAGCAGAGCTTACATTTCATGACCGACTTAAGTCGAGGCTTTTGCAAATGCTTCACTAAATCGGACTCAGTTGTAAAATACGTCCCGCACACAGGGCACAGAAGATTATTACCAGTCGATTTGGACTCACAATGGTCACTGTATCTTTTGTGAATTTTTTCGTTGTGTTTCTTGAGAGAGGATAAGTTTTTAAAGGATTTAGTCGGACAGGATCTGCAGCTGAAATTCTTAGCCTTGTGGGTTACTTTGATGTGTTTCTGTAACAGTTCTTCCGTTAAGTATGACCTATAGCATATGTCACACTCAAAAGGTTTGTCCACGACGTGGAAATTAAGAATGTGGTTTTCTAACCCATTTTGTGTTTGGAATTTTCCAGGACACAGGACACACTGGAAGGACAGACTCGCTTTAGTTTTGGTCGCTTTAACTTTCACGTTATGGGGATGAAGAGTTTTTTTATGGACATACAATTCCTCAAGCAGGAATACTGACGGGCATAGGTCACATTTTACTTTTCGTGGTTCATTAACGTCACCCTTCACCACCTGCTCGGAATGTTTCTTCTGTAGATGTCCCCATCTACGTCTATGAGTGACACTCTTTGGACAAAAGACACAGGGAATTGTGGCTTCTTTATATTTCACAGCTGGCAGTTTTTTGTTTGGATGTTTACGTTGGAAGTGTGCCTTCATGTGACGAGCTATAATATTTGTATTGCAGACGCTACAAGCACTTTTTGGTTCTGTTTTTCCTATTTCCAGTTCCTTTGTGGTGTCCCCAGTGTCCAAGTTGGTGTAAACTTTCTTGGAATTCTTTGTTTTACGCTTATTGGCTTTCTTCTTCAGTGGACCAGATGATTTAAATTTTGAAGGTGATGCGTTATTTGGTTCTGAATCAGAACAGGATACATCGCTTTCAGTGTTCTCATCGTCACAGCTGTCATTATCCCTATCAAAGTATTGTGTGTATATTTTTGTTATTTTTCGCTGGGGACGATTGCGACCAAGATTGAGAGCGGACTCAGTTGACGGCCTGCTAGAAGAGAGAAAGAGAGAACGAAAATATTTATTAATTCTATATAATGTTCTTCGATGCACGGAATTTATTTACTATCGGTGATGATGTTTTTATGTTAAAAACTTCAACTTGAGCGATCACACACACACGGCAACAATTACATTTGCCCACACCTATACCCTACAAAATGTATCAGTTTGTTAAAATGCTTGATCGATTTCAACTGGTAATATATAAATTGAAAGCGCTCTCTTAAAATGTAACAAACAATAAGTAAATAATCCAGTAAATAGTTTGTTCCAAAATTAATATCAAGCCCGCAACCAATTTTTAGCAAAATTTAAAGCGCCGAAAATTGACAAAACTGCGAACTACTGCGAAGTAATTAAAATTATTAATTATTCGAATATTAATTGTATCTGTGTACCAAATCAATATATGACACATAAATTTAATTCACGTTCAACGTTAGGAGTGATTATTAGTCTAATAAAAAATTTAAAAAATAATACTGACGAGTATAAATGATTATGTAACTTTTAGTCGAGCACATTATTACTATTATTATTACACATTACTAACGTCCAACATCATACCCAACATCTTGGATGCTCTTGTCTTGATTCTTAAGACTTATTTTAGGTGACGAGCAAGTTTCATGATATTTGTTAGGATTTTGCACCGATCCCAAAACTTGAATCCGGTCTAAAATAACTTTTGCAACTCGATTTCCACACTTTTCTTTCACCTGCAAAGCCAATAAATGTTGTCCGACATCCATTTCATTCACATTCACACTCACTGATGACTGACAAACTGACACGCAACTGATGACTGAGGTTAAAAATATGCGGAACTTCTGACTATTGACTTTTGACTTTATAAGTCTGCTCACTCAATTCTTTTTTTGTATACTGTATTTGATTCTTTTACTGTTAATAGGTTATAATTACCTATATCACATCATTGTACACTGCATTCAACATTACGCTTAGAAGCGATAATGAATTTAAAAAATTTAATTCAAAAACTATTTCACAAAAATTATAAATAAAATATTATGAATTATGATAATTATGATATTGTATGAAAGTTTAAAAATGCAAAAGAATTTAAGACTTGGCGCCATAGAAATCTAGAGAATACCCGCGAGTATGCACTCAGCATTGTAATGAAACTGCCATGCAAGGACGTTTCACCAGTTTCACCTAATACATAGGAAAAATCATTTCGTACACTCGCGCCGCCTGTAGTCATGTGTAAATATTGCTTTCACCAGTTCTTCAGCTTTTCTTTCAGTCCCAACAGGCCGCAGCTGTGTACCATATAAAATTTTGTGAATTGTTTTCTTCATTGCGGCTTTATAGCTATTTTCTCTTCTTGTTTTGAGACTATTAATTAAAATAATTGCAAATTACAATCAAAACCGATACTTGTCAACTTGTCATACAATAAAAGTGATAGCCGTTTATGAAGATTATTTCTGCTTTATTTGTAAACCCAAATTAACTAATCAGAAATGTTTAGGGAATTGTAGGATAATGAAAACTAAAATAACTGCCGTACTTGTTCGATTTACATCAAAATAGTGAATATTAATATAAAAATTTGATTACAAGCACGGATAATGGTAAATGTTTTTTAAATGTCAATAAAAAATGAGTATGCAAAGTTATATTCTTGTGTGCAGCTAAGACCAAAAAAGAAGACTAACATTGGTATTTTCTGTTGTAGAAAAAACACCCCAGATCCAGAACGGGCAGAACGTGTATTTTTCAAGATTGTGCAAATGCGAAAGAAAACTATTTGGACCATAAAACATCGTTCTTTTCGTAAAGATATTTTGTACACTTATTTTATTTGCATTTCAGTGTTTACAGACTTCGGTGTTTCACAGTGCCTCGTACAATTTGTGTATTCTACTTTGTAATGTAAAATATGAGATGGAAGGAGCGAATTAAAAAAATTTGACTGAGGAGTTTAGCCATGGAAATTTTATCAAAGTTTCGTCTGCTTAAGTCAATCAGTGAAAATAGTTTCTGAACAGTGCATACACAAGCAAAAATTTCAAATCTGTAAAAATATGTTCCAAAACATTGAAAAAGTTTATTACACGGAAAACTAAACATTTGGGGAAGTAATTGTGTAAAAATCGAAAGTGTGCTATGAGTGTTGTGAATAAGTGGGGTTAATTGAAAAAAATACAGATGGTCTCTTGGTCTAGGGTTCATTGCATGTATTGAGTTTGGGTTGTTGATGCTTTCATATGTCGATTTAAATTCGTTTGAAATTTTACAATTACGAATATAATAACTTATGTATTTTAATTAGGCAGTAATGTAATAATAATTTATTTATTCATTAGATCGATTTGGGGTCAGTTATACAACGTTATTAGGTGTTTAGGTAGTAATGTATGAAAATAAGTTAAAATATGAACTAATATTTATGTTTTCTTCAATTATAAATAGTATTCCAGCAATTTCAACGAGCCACGACAAAACAAAAATTCGAAACGAGTGGATTTCCATAATAAGACAACGCAACAATGAGAAAAAATGGCTACCATCAAAAACGGACAAAGTATGTTCATTGCATTTCTCTGCGGATGACGTATACAAAACAAATAATAATTGTCAATTTGTCAAACAACATTCTGTTCCCAACCTTCACATTATCAAAGGTGATATAGTTTATTGTTACACACACAACATTAATATTTATTGGGAGTAGGTATGTATCTTTATTAAATAATGTTTTTTGATTAACGATTATAAAATGTGGATCGTATTTAGTCAAAATTCGATTTGGAGTCAGCATTATATTATTTTGTTAAGCCTTTTTCCCAGTTCTATAGTTAGTCATTGTGAGCTCTACAATATAAATCGTAAATTATTTTTTAATACTTGTGTGAAACAATTAATTTGACAAATAACGTTTGTTTATCAGGTTAATAAAAAAGTATTTATGCTCTTATACAGATTTTCAATCATTAAATTCAGAGGAATCGAACACGAAGTCATTGCTACAAGATGAAGAACCAAGTGGAAGTAATCATATCCCATTTTCAGCGAAAAAGAAGACAAAATGCATTAAGTACTTATCAAAGGTTAATAGCGATTTCCCTGAAAATGCGTTTGCTGTTGCTGGTCATGTTTTGATTGCAATAAATGAAGTTTATTGTACTCCCTCTATTCAAAAAACATTAAGTGCTGAACTTGGACTTGATGACGACAAAGCTGATGTTTTATCAATTCGTGTAAGAAAACATTTTACAAGACGAAGCCAAAAACGACAGAGAGAAAGTGAGAGTGAAAATATTAGAGCTTCAAACAAGCAACAAAAAACAGAAATATTTTTTTCTCCTCCACGATTCCCTCAAAACGTGGACCATATTTACAGCTGTAAATTATCTCCTATGAGTAACACAAGGCGCTTGCAGGGTAAAATTAAATCCCTCCAAAAGCTTAACAATGACAAGACTAAAAAAATAAAAAGTAGAAAGTTAGCTCAAGACAAACTAAATGCAATAATAAGAAAATGCGAAAAAAACGAAAGCAGTACCATTGTCGACACAATTCGACGATTTAAACCTTCTCTCACAACGATTTTAGAGAGTGAATTGAGGAAAAAAAAACTGAAGTCATTACACAATATGCGATATTCAGATGAAATGAAACAAATTGCCGTAACTCTTCACTATTACTCGCCCAAAACATACAGATACATTCGACAACATTTATTTCAACTTCCTCACGAAAGCAGTTTAAGTGAATGGATGCGTGGATGTAAATCAGGTCCTGGATTTAATGAAGATGTTTTACAACGGCTGCAGAGTGCATTTCAAAATGGAGAAATTAAATCGAATGATGTGAATTTCATATTTGATGAAATGGCTATTAGAAAGGAGACGGTCTGGTGTCCTTCAAAAAACCGATTTCTGGGTCATATTGATTATGGAATTGAAATGCCAGAAGGGGATCTTCCATTAGCCACAAATGTTTTAGTGGGTTTAATGGTAGGTCTAACTGGAAGCTGGAAGGTACCAATAGGTTATATTTTTACTGACCACATAGATAGTGAGGGCTTATATAATTTTATGCAGGAAGCCATACGGCTAATTTCTTCCCATAATTTCACTTTACACACCATAATAGCAGATGGTTGCCCTTCTAACGTGAAGTTATTTTCAAAGCTTGGAATATGAGAGGACGTAAAAAATAATAGATTTCTCAATTCATTTACTAATCCGTATGACTCCGCCTCCCCACCTATTTGCGTCGCTTACGATATTTGTCATATGTTCAAACTAATGCGTAATTTATTCTGCCACTACAAATGTCTTTACAACGAAGACGGATTTCAAATCTCCTACAACTATATTGAGCTTCTACTTTCACTTCAAGACGAACAATTTATAAGGGCTGGAAATAAGTTACGAAAAGAGCACAAGGAATGGGAATCACATAAAATGAAGGTCCGGTTAGCTGTGCAAGTCTTAAGTTGTTCAGTGGCAGATGCTATTGATTTTTTGCGTGATGATCTTCAATTGCCACAATTTCGGGGATCAAAAGCTACAACTGATTTTATACGAATGATTGACCACGTATTTGATGTACTGAATTCAAGATCTGAGGGCCAATTGGGCTCAAAGGCACCACTATCACTTATTAATATTGTTGAGAAAAAACAATTTTTGGAAGAAAGTACTGAAAAATTGTTAAGCTATAAAATTTTAACTCCACGAGGCCGGGTCATGTTATTGTGTGAAACGAAAAGGAAACGTGCAGTACTTGGATTTTATTTATCTAGTCGATCTATTATTTCTGTAGCTTTAAATGTTTTGAGCAGAAGTGAAACCCCTTATAAATACGTTATGACATACAGGTTTTCACAAGATTTATTAGAACTATTATTTACAAAATTTCGAAATCGATTAGGGTCAAATAATAATCCCAATGTTTTAGAAATGCAGCGAATTATTAAAAAAACATGGCACACAAGCCTGCTGAGGCCACTTAAGGGTAACTGTCTGTCACTTGATGAAGATGTTGTAATTTATAATGGATTTTTACCTCTTAAAAGACAACCTAAAATGTTAGCTGATAAGGCGGAAACAATTATTACTATAAATAATTATTTAGAATCGGATTTATCGGGCTTCAGAACTGAGTTTTATAACAATTGCTTAGGTTATATTGCCGGAAACGTAATTTATAAAATTAGTAAAAATTTAAAATGCGATGTATGTAAAGCTCTGCTCTATGAATCCGAAGATGATCCAGTTCCATGCAATGATATGCTACTAACTAAAAGAAAAAATCGAGGAGGATTAACCATTCCCAGTGGATCTGTATTAAAAATAATTAAATTAGCAGATAAATACTTTCGTGCTTCAATTTCAGGATTTAAAATTGTTCCTACGACCAAATATATGGATGCAATAATTATTTACTACGTTTTAATGGATTGTCAAGGACTAAATTTGTTTCCTAAAATTGGAAACCACGTAATCGATTTCGATTTTTTGATGCAAGAAAGTCATTGTACTCAACTAGTTAGAATGATTGTAAACCAATTTCTCCGCATTCGGTTATTTGATCTGGGGAAAAGACTAAGGAAGGACGTTCTGTCCCCGTCACTTCGGACAAGTACAGGACATAAAACTAAATACAGACATGAGTAGTAGTATGTAATTATTCAGTTCCAGTCGTTAAAATAATTCAAATGCCAAATACTTGTAATAAAGACTCTTTAATAATTGTACAGCTTCATTGTTGGAATGCCGACGCATATTTATACACTTCTTTTCATTTAATAAAAAAGCGCAGGTTCACATTTTTTATATATATACGTCTATACGCTCCCTTTAGTTATTCCAAAATTAGGGAAATGCAAAGCATCTAAAAAAATATAAATCAAAATTAATTTACAAGTATTCTTAAATTCTCTTGAAGTCACAGTCGAATTATAATTAATTAAATATTAAGTGCTCTTGACAGTATTATCATCATAAAGTAAATATTCCGCTACTTTGAGTTCTTGTAGCTACTTAGTGGAGACACCTAGACGGAGCGAGGGGAATGAAGAAATTCAGTTTTATTTACTGGTTGCGCACTCATTTAGAGGTCGCAGTTCTCCGCTCGTAGGCACTTTTCTGGGCTTCGTTCTTGTTCTCTAGATTTCTATGCTTGGCGCAAATGAATTTGAAATCCTGGGCGGCTTTAAATTGCCGACACTTACTTTGTAGTTTGTAATCACAGATATAGAATAAATATAGATAGAGTAGTGTAATCTCTTCCCATGTATTTTTTTCGGGACCCCATGAATGAATTTGCCGGTAATACTTTATCATTGCACCGAAATGTAGCAGCGGCAGCGGCATCTGCTTTTGAAACCTTCACCACTGCTAACGTCTTCCAATTCAATTCCTTGCTGATCGCTAGGATACTCTGCCATGTACCAACCGAAGACTAGGGCTCCCAGAATTTACATTTGGTGGTATAGTACTTAGTACTTATAACTATTGCAGCTACAAATGTTAACTTTAACACCCCAGAGACATCTTTGAAAGGTGAAATGCTTCAGTGCTGCAAGCTTGAGTTTCCTTAGGAAAAGGTACCAAGTACAGATGGTGCGTTGCCCCTTGCCTTCGACAGTTTCAACCTCAACTCGGGTATCTATATTTATTTTATATCTGTGTTTGTAATCCTAATGTTAAGCAAAGCAGTCCTAGTCCTTACCCTTGCCTTTCCTTGCATCAAATTTCGTTTCCTACCAACTGCTACAGGTACTTCGGGTAGTACTAATTTACTACTACATACTACTACATACTACCACATTAGTGTTGTGACTTGTTCACAAAGAACAATTGTTTTTCACTTTGTGATTGTTCTATCACAATCACAATCACAAACTACCAAATCTTGATTTTGCACAATCACAAATTCTGAACAAACATTAGGAACAAACAAGAACTAACCAGACTACTAGTTATCCTGTGGTTTATAAAGTTGAAGTGGAACGCAATTTTTGGTGTAGGGTACGACGTTGTCAAGTTTTATTGGGATCGTGCATAAATTACTTCCCGAAAATTACCATTCTTTTATTGGAATGGTGCACAAATGACGTCCCAACAATTAAAATTCTTTGATTTGGATCGTGCACAAATGACGCCCCAACAATTACAATTCTTTGATTGGGATCGTGCACAAATGACGTCCCAACAATTGTCATTCATTCAATTTTGGATCGTGCACAAATGACGTCCCAACAATTACAATTCTTTGATTGGGATCGTGCACAAATGACGTCCCAACAATTGTCATTCATTCAATTTTGGATCGTGCACAAATGACGTCCCAACAATTTTCATTCATTCAATTTTGGATCGTGCACAAATGACGTCCCAACAATTGTCATTCATTTAATTTTGGATCGTGCACAAATGACGTCCCAACAATTATAATTCTTTTATTGGGATCGTGCACAAATGACGTCCCAACAATTGTCATTCTTTTATTATGGTCGTGCACAAATGACGTCCCAACAATTGTCATTCTTTTATTAGGGTCGTGCACAAATGACGTCCAATCAATTATAATTCTTTGATTGGGATCGTGCACAAATGGCGTCCCAACGATTACCATTCTTTTATTGGGATCGTGCACAAATGACGTCCCAACAATTACCATTCTTTTATTGGGATCGTGCATGAATGACTTTCCGAAAATTACCATTATTTTATTAGGATCGTCTATAATGACGTCCGTTAAATTATGATAGCTTTATTGGGATCGTCTATAAATGACGTCTACCAAATTATAATTTTTTTGTTGGGATACTTCACTAAATACGTCCCCTAAATTATTGCTATTTAGGACCCACATACTCCTGTGTAACTTTTGTAAACGATAATTTTCTTTATCGCTTCTTATGTTGTATGGGCTGCTGCCAAATCGACAAAATGTTTAAATTATTATTATTAAATTACTTATTATCAATACCCGTCTAGACACACTGACAATACCAATACCATCTTTTATAAGTGTTCAAATAACAAAAATTAGTTACAAATTTTCTTGTCGTTTTTTATATTTTTTACTTCGTATTGTTGTTATGAAATAATTAAAAATACGTATTTTTCCTCAAAGTAAGTGTACAATTAAAATAGTTTAGTCAGTTGGAATTAAACTCCATTGCAGAATGCAAAAGTGCATTGAGTTATTGGTATATGCAGTGTTACTATAAGCTTTAAGTGTGGTATTTGCTCCAGAAAAGCTCAAAATGTGGTATCTACAACACTGCAGTTTTTAATTTTGACCAGATTAAATTTTAGTTAATTTTGTTTTTATTGGGTGCCATTTCTGATTTTAATTTCAGCAAACCAGCTACTGTTGACATTTATATGATGGATCATATTTTTCGTGCAATGCAATATATACTGCATCAAAAATATGAACATAATATAAGATGCAGTCATCACATTGTGTACTTACAGGATACGTAGAAGCAGGTATACATATGTTTTAAACTTGGGAATATTGTATTAATAAAATGTTAAAAATATGAAAGTATGGGAAGGGGGGCAAAAAGTCCGACGGGGGCAAAAAGTCCGGAAGGGGGCAAAAAGTCCGGAGGGGGCAAAAAGTCCGCAAAAAGAGGGTAAAAAGTCCGGAGGGGGCATAAAGTCCGCCAAAAGAGGGCAAAAAGTCCGGAGGGGGTAAAAAGTCCGAAATAAGGGAACATATATATGTAGGTTTTTTTTCAATTACGAAGCCTGTTTTGCTCCCTTCGGACTTTTTGCCCACCTTTACCGGACTTTTTGCCCTCTTTTGGCGGACTTTTTGCCCCCTCCGGACTTTTTGCCCTCTTTTGGCGGACTTTTTGCCCCCTCCGGACTTTTTGCCCCCTTCCGGACTTTTTGCCCCCGTCGGACTTTTTGCCCCCCTTCCCATTATTATTACTCTATCATTATTCATTCTTATCATGCTTCAATGAATTATAGGGAAGAAATTTTTGCAATTAAAATATTGCTAAATTAGGTTTTTTGAACTGTGAAGTTGTATATAGTTTGTTTTTGGGTTTACAATTAAATGTGTAAGATATCACTTATTGCACTTCAAGGGTGTAAATATTCCATTTTGCACTTTATTAGTGCAAATATTACATTTTTCAATACAACGTTGTAACCTATTGAAAATAATTCAATGCATTTTTGCGTATTGATGGACTTGGGCAAAGGAGCTTCTAAGAAACAAATTAACTTAGGCAAAAACACCTCTTTACTGACTGCCGCTTTTTTGATGGTGCGCATTGTGCTTAGTTTTTTTTAGCGTTACCAAAAGTAGCTCACAGTAAAATGTATAGAAAGTACAATTATTATAATACAACACGAAATGAAAATAAAAAACAAACTTTTGAGATTTGAAAAGTTATGATCGTGAATCAAATATGTAAACGGGAGGACCAGTGTGTCTGCCCAGGCATGACACACTTTGTAAAAAATTATGGTTTTGAAAATGTGCAAAAGTTGACATTGCGCTATGCCAGTCCAAAAAAATTGATAATTCTGATGAGGTAATTTAGGGACAATTCCAACAAAAGATAATAATTTTCGGAACGTAATTTATGCACGTTCTCAATAAATGAATGACAATTGTTAGGACGTCATTTGTGCACGATCCCAATAAAAGAATTATAATTGTTGGGACGTCATTTGTGCACGATCCCAATAAAAGAATTATAATTGTTTGGACGTCATTTGTGCACGATCCAAAATTGAATGAATGACAATTGTTGGGACGTCATTTGTGCACGATCCCAATCAAAGAATTGTAATTGTTGGGACGTCATTTGTGCACGATCCCAATAAAAGAATTATAATTGTTAGGACCTCATTTGTGCACAATCCCAATAAAAGGATTATAATTGTTGGGACGTCATTTGTGCACGATCCCAATAAGAGAATTATAATTGTTGGGACGTCATTTTTACACGATCCTAATAAAAGAATTATAATTGTTGGGACGTCATTTGTGCACGATCCCAATAAAAGAATGGTAATTTTCGGGAAGTCATTTATGCACGATCCCAATAAAACTTGACAACGTCGTACCCTACACCACCCCCCCCCCCTACCACTCGCGCTGCACGTATGACGTATAATGAATTTGCATAGGATTAGTTACAGGCGGGAGCAAAACTGGATTTAGGTCATTTTGCATTTAGAACATATTTTTTTATGCCATTTAAATCATATTATTGGATTGTGCACAATCACAAACTTTCACAATCACAATCTAAGGTTATTGGGATGGATTGTCCACAACTGTTTGTGCACAATCTTGTATCCAAAAATCACAATATTCACAAACAATTGTTAACAAGTCACAACACTATACCACATACTACTATTTAACACAGCAAAATTAGTATTATTATTCTTTGAATTAGTCTTATCAATATTGAACCTAATAATTGATTGAACTTTTTCTGTAATTAATGATAAACTGTTTTACGCTTAAAATATATTAGGCATTTCTGAGTTGTGGCCGAAGTGATGTACGCTGTGCTTCCTGGCTCTGGCTAGGTAATTACATAGTAATAGTTGGCATAGTTTTGAATAAATTCAAAATTAGTAAGTTACACGTCACACGTAAAACACATCCACATCATGGTTAAATAAAGCATTCTGTAGTTGTAAATAAAGGTAACAAAAGTCAATAAAAGACTGAAAATCACAATTTCTGCCTACCTATATTTATCGTCAATGAGTATGGATGCAGAAAAACAACTGAACTGTCAGGTAAAAGAAAAAAGTGGAAATCGAACAGTGAAAGTTATTTTAGAGCGGATTCTAGTTTCGGAACAGATATCTCCGAAACCAACTAAATCTCATGGAGAGCCTTTGTCAGCCTTGAAATTAAGTCCTGAAAATCAAGTCAAAAGTTTTCGAGATGTACGGTAAGCTCTCAATGAAACCGAAACTGTTGACTGTCGTATATAATAAATTAAAACTATCAAATATCAATAGGTATTTCATAATTTGTTTTTTTTAAATTTTATTATCAGTTATATATGCATATAGCTCATTAACAGATTTGGAATTAGTATATATAAATAAGTATGTAATGCAGAATAACTAAAATCACTCTTGACTGCAACCGAGTACAGTAAAATTCGCTTACAAAGGACTGACTATTAATCAGTGACTAGTGTTGCAATTTGTTCAAGATTGTTTGTAAATGTTTGTTTTATGTAAGTACCTGCGTAGCTAAAATTCATTAGGTTTGACTTTGTCTTGCTTCAAATATATTTTAGCACGATGTCCAATCCCGGTCAAAGTCGGCCTCAGCGAAAAAATAAAAATATCTACACACAGTTCCTTGCAGGGGGTAGCGATGGCGATGGCCTTGCAAGCGATGCATCAGGTTCTGATTCAGAGCCAGAAGATACATTCGATTGTGAACCTGAATCATTACTTTTAAATAAAACCAAAAAGAAAACAAAGAATTCAAAAAAACCCTCTACCAATTCGGACCATGAGAACAAACAACTTCAAAATGGTTGTCATTTGTCAAATCTAAAGAAACTGAAAAAGGCAAAAAAAGTACACTCACAAATTCTATGCAGCATCTGCAAATTAAATATTTCTGAAAATTACATGAGGCGACACATTAGACACATGCATCCGGAACACGAGCTAGCAAGGCCTCGAAAAAAAGTTGGTAGGATTGCCTGGTTATTCCCGTGTGAACTGTGTCCTCGCAAATTTAAAACAAAAACCTGGTTAGAAAATCACATTCTTCAATTTCACGTCGTGGACAAATCTTTTGAATGTGAAATCTGTGTTAAATCATTCCTAACAGAAGAACTGTTGGAGACACACATGAAACACGTCCACGAGGAAACCAATTTCAAGTGTATGTTTTGTTTTACTAAATCCATCCTAGACTCAGCCTCCCTCAAGAAACACATCGAAACAGCTCACAAAGGCCACAGTGACCATTTTGATTCCGAAGCAACTAGCAATAATCACCTACAACCTATGCCCTGTATGTGACACGCTGTTTTCAACTAACGGAGATTTAGTTCAACATTTGAAAATGCCTAACTCTAAGTCAGTGATGAAATGTGAGCTCTGCTTCGAACCGGTCCACACACCCTGCCGCCTCAATCTGCATCGACAAAAAATGCACAGCAAAACTCGGAATACAGACGAGTCTAAGAAACAAAATGAGCTCAAAGGTATCGTTGAAACACGTGTTGCGGAACAAAAGCCACCTTCGGAGAAAGTCACTGACATCTCTGCATCATCAGAATTAAAAAATAAAGTTTCGTCCGAATCATTTTCCTGCGTTGTTTGCTCGGCCGTTTTCTCTCGTCGCTGTGACTTGGATTTTCACGTAATACTAGAAAAACATCGCCGTTGGAAATGTCCCGTTTGCACAAAACTTCTCACTTCCAAAGACCTATTAAAAGATCACATTCAGACTGTGCATTCTGATGCAAGACCTTTTAAATGCACGCACGAAGGATGCAGCCAAAAGTTCAAAGTGATGCGGGATTTCAACCACCACATGTTTACGCATGATCCTAACCGAATTAAATGTACAAAATGCTGCAGTTATATTCCTAAGACGACTTTTGATGTGCACGTGTCAAAATGTCGTAACAAAAGAGACCAGACCCCGAGGACCAAGAAATTTCAGTGCGACGTCTGCAGTAAAAAGTTCCCGTCCCGGTACCATTTGAAAACGCACCAACTCTCACATACGGACGAACGTCCGTTCCCCTGCAAGTTTTGCGATGCAACATATAAATCTTCCGGAGACGCTACTCGACACATGAAAATCTGCGAATTTCTGGGTGAGGAGGATAGAAAACAATTTGCTAGATATAGCAATGCTGCGCGTGTGCGATCCGCGACCGTGAAACAAAAGCGTAAGAAGCTTGAAATTTCTAAAAGTCATATTAAACATGGGTCCTAAGCAAGAAATGTGGATTTATTCAGATTAACTTCAAATCAAAGGCTGTCTTCCCCGCTTTACTGCTTATAATGTTTTAAATTAAAAATATAGTAATTTTAATAATTTGTTAGTATGTCTTACATAACATCATAATGTTTAGCCAGAAGCCACTTCAATTAATTTTATGTTTACATAACTATTTAATATTTCAGGGTTTGCTCTTATTTCGTACGCGTTCCAACATCTCATAATATGTCGAACAGTAATAAAAAATAAAATATTAGATTGTGTTGTTGTTAATTGTAATGTTGTCAACTGAGTGTGTGTATTATCTCAAGGTGTGTTGCTAAAATACATAGGCTACAAATTTATTACCATAAAAATACCGTAACCAGTTCTCGGTATGTTTTACATGTTTCGCGGCAAATATCCACCACATTTGAATGAACACCTATGATAACAGGGATATTGCTTAACCCAGTTAAATACTTATTTCTAGGTAAATCCCTCCAATTATTATTTCTGTTGACAGATGTTAATCCATTATTGTGTTGATGGTGTCGGAGTCGGAGTAACAGAAAAATGGGTCACAATTACAATGACAATTCAATGGCTTTAACGGCAAAAGAAATTTAAACCCGCCTTGGAATTCAAATTTATTTGCGCCACCTCTTAAATACTTTTATTTTTGTAATAAAAAGTTATTCAGTCATCGTCATCAGTTATTTTATTTTAATGCTTACACGGATAAAGTAACCTAAAATAAACATAATTAAATAATTAAAGCAAAGAAGTGAATAGTAGACTCAAAATCATAATTTTTTTGCCTGTTCAGTAAATGGTTAAGGCAAGGGTATGAATCTAGAAGAACAACTGGAACGGCAAGTGAAAGAAAAATGTGGAAATCGAATAGTGAAAATTATTTTAGAGCAAATTCAAGTTGTACCACAAAAAAGTTCTAAATATCATATAACGCAAAACATTCCAGACGCGATTTTGCGGAACGATGGGTAACTATATAAGATATAGGTATTATATAATATGTAATAAACCTAGGCCTATCGTACACAATGAATAATAATTCATAATTATGAAGCCAGTCAGTTTTGTTCTTTTTAATAAAAAAAAATAATAATGCATGTTTTAATAATTATATGAATAATAGTTTTATTTATAGTTGATTCGACACTGATTACTTATGCCACCGTCGATTTTTCACAGATTTAAAGTTTCGTATTTATTTATAACAATATCCCCATAATAATAATCACAATTCTTCACATATTTATGTTTCAGTTTCTTTTGTGAAAATAGCTTAAATACATGTTTGTAACCATTTACCCAAATAATGACTCATTAAACCTACATAACTTCAATTGGTAATTTTTGGTAATGTTTGCGCCGCAACAATACGTATTTAAGACGGTGTGCACATCCTGACAATTAATTTTAATATGTAATTTTTTAGGATAGTTGTGATTCTAGTTTCGTTCTTCTTATTTGCGCATGATTGAAACTCATTGTTAAATTTTTTTTGATTTTTTTGACATTTCAGCAACCCGTTTAGGGAACCCGGTTCCGGTCCCGGCTCGAGCCCTGGCCCTAGCAGTCGTCCTCCACGAAATAGGATAAAAATCTGCACAAGCCACGTTGATGAGGTTGAAGATACTGGCGAAGACGATGACATTGGAAGCAGTGCATCTTGTTCTGATTCAGCAACAAAAGATACCTCAGATTCTAAATTTGAATCACCGCTATTAAACCCCACCAAAATTACAACAAAGAAATCCAAGAAAACTGAACATTCTCAGATGTTCGTTAGAACGATCCAATGTGACTTGTGTTCTCTCGAATTTACTACACAGCATAGATTAGAAAATCACATTCTACGAGTTCACGTGGTAGACAAACCTTGTGAATGTAGTATCTGCTTTAAATCATTCCTAACGAAAAAACTGTTACAAGAACACGTCAAACGACTCCACGAGGACAAAAATTTTAACTGTAGATCCTGCCCCACTAAATCCTTCGAAGACTCAGCTTCCCTTAAAAAACATATCGAAGCAGCTCACAAAGGCTACAAGGAACACTGCGATTCCGAAATGATTGGTTCTAGTCTCATGTGCCCTGCATGCGATACTTGGTTTTTGACTCATGCCGATTTGGCCAAGCATTTGAAGACGCCTACAAATAAATCTTTGATCACATGTGAGATCTGCTCCGAACCGGTCCACACACCCTGCCGCCTCAATCTGCATCGACAAAAAATGCACAGCAAAACCCCGATAGTGGACGCTTCTAGAACACTTAAAAGTTTCACTGAATCAACTGATACGAAACAAGTGCCCCATTCGGATAAAAAAAATGAAATCTCTGCATCAGTTAAAAATCAAGTTTCGTCTAACAAATTTTCCTGCGTTGTTTGCTCCGCCCTTTTCTCTCGCCGCTGTGATTTGGATCTTCACGAATTACAAGAAAAACATCGCCGCTGGAAATGTCCCATTTGTGGAAAACTTTTTAACTGGAGAAAAGATTTGAAAACTCACACTCAGTCCGCTCATTCTGATGCAAGACCCTTTCATTGCACGCACGAAGGATGCTCCAAAACCTACAAAGTGATGAAGGATCTTAAAAAACACATGGTCATGCATGCAACTGACCGAATCCTTTGTAAAGAATGCTTTAAATATTTTACTGGGAAGGCATTCACAATACATGTGAAAAAATGTCACGAAGAAAACCGTAAATTTCAGTGTAACGTCTGCAGTGAAACGTGGGGCACTTTGTCAAGGCTCAAGATGCACTTGCTAACCCATACAAAGGAGCGACCTTTCCCCTGCAAGTTTTGTGATGCTTCGTATAAATGTTCGAAAGAGGCTAATCGACATATGAAAAAGTGTCAAGATCGCAGTGAGGATCAAAGAAAGCAAATTGCTATACTGAGCAATGCCACAGTGCGATCAGCAGAGAAACGGAAACCCAAAAAGCAAAATATTAGTTGTAATGGAACTGAATTGAAATTAATTAAGCAAGAAGTCGATCCCAAATATTTGGAACTGAATTCATTGGATTTTGATGATCAACCAGGAGCAGAAGTTACTAAAGTAAAACTGGAATTGGTTCCTAAGAAAGAAATGTGGACCTATTTAGACTAAATCAAATAATATTTTTTGAAAAGTAATGTCTCTGTGTAATTCTTAGAAAACAATTAATTTGCTTAATTTTGGACATATCGTCTGTAAAGAACCAAAATTACCAATATCCAATTAAAGCTGGAATCAAAATGAGCAGATGTCATAAAAACAAAATGAGAAACATACCTAAAATGTTAATTAGGAGTTTTTGAAAAGTGCAAATGTTCAATTTATGTGTTTTGAAAAGTCCAAAACTCTCGATTTACTTGTTTTCGAAAAGTGGAAAATGTTCTATTTAAATGTTTTTTTTAAAGTGTAAATTGTTCCATTTATATGTTTTTGAAAAGTGTAAAATGTTCCATTTACATGTTTTTGAAAAGTGCAAATTGTTCTATTTGAATTGCTTTCAGGCATATTTCACAATATTTTTGTAGATAGTTAATATTATCGTATTTAGCTAAAACTGGATATGGGTCATTTTAGCTCTTCACAGACGATATGTTTCGAAGTTTTTCTCCAAAAGTAGAAAACTTTGTTTTAAAGTATAAAAACAATTATGAATATGAAAAACATGGCCGCAATTTAACTTGAAAAGAAATACAATAAAAGCGTTTAAAAAAACATTATTACCGTCGCGTTTCGCATTATAGTCACCTTCACAAATATACAAACCTAATTATTTACTCATAATTATTGCATTATTAACAGTACACCTAAGTAACAGAAACTAATAAGTTCATCAATTTTATAAATGAGGGTGTGTAATGTTCATTTGTTTGTGCAAGTGATGTTTTTGAAAGTTGCTTTGATTGAGTTATTAATAAATGTTATATAGCAACAACATAACCTAAGAAAACTGGGGGGAACTAAAAGCCGTCCAGTATTTTAAATTTATTTGCGCCAACGCTTAAAACCTTTCAGATTTAATTATTTTACATTTTAAAATATAAATATTATATTAGTACTTTTTTAGCTAGTTAGTACAATTATACGCAATAGTTTAATTCAACATTTGATATGATATTTAACACGAAATTAAATTATACACATTTAATGTAAAATATATTAGTCATTTTTGAGTTTGGAGTTCTGAGCAGAAGGCAGAAAAGGCAGAAATAGGAGCTCGCAGTATTTATTTTTCCTAAGTTAGATCTAAATAAAATAAAACATAATATGCCTAACACTGTCAAACTGTTATGTAAATCCTGCTAAAAGCAAATCAAAAAATATTTAGTGGACTTAAAATTACAACGTCTGCCTAATAAATTAAAACATCAAGGATTATTATAGATTTAGCACGAAAGCATGTAGAACGGCAGGTGAGAGACATATGTGGGAATCAAATATTAAAAATTATTTTAGAGCGTGTTCAAGTTGTGGCTCCGGGACCAAAGCCATCTAAATCTGAGAACACTCTTTCGCCTCGGAAAATACGTGTTAAAAGTAAGGATAGGAGTTTACGAAACGCAAGGTGAGATCTTGAGAATTTTGAAAATTACTTATTTAACAACAACGACCCATTCTATAGGCTACATAGCATATACAAGTATGTATGTAGGTTTTTTTAAATATTTGAACGCTTGTAATTTTAAAAACCTTGTATTTTAATATTTCTGTCGGCCGTCTAGTGAACCCGGTTCCGGTTCCTGTCCGGGCCCCAGCAATCGTCCTCAGCGAAATAAGAAACAAAACTACGTACATTTCTTTGCTGGCGGTAACAGTAGCGAGGAAGACGATGGCAATAAAAGCGATGCATCGGGTTCTAATTTAGAACCAAATGAAGCATCAGATTGTGAATTTCAATCACCTTCGTCGAATAAAGCCAAATGGAAAGCGAAGAGTTCTAAGAAAACTTCTACACATGTGGTCACTAGCCTGCAATGTGACCTGTGTTCTCAGAAATATAAAACACCTTTTGCGCTAGAAAATCATATTATAAGAGTTCATGTCGTGGACAAACCTTTTAAATGTGACATCTGCTGTAACTATTTCTTAACGAAACAACGGTTATGGCAACACAGCCTGCGAATTCATAACCCCGAAATTTCTCCCTTCGTCGACAAGTCTTTTAAATGTGGCGTCTGTTGTAAATCTTTCTTAACGGAACTAGGGCTACGGCAACACAACTGGCAAATTCATAAGCGTAAAAATAATTCCCGGTTACGGAAAGAAAACCAGCGAATCCATAGGCACAAAAACCCTCCCAAGAAAGTCAATAAAACTAATTACATATCATGGCTTCAGTGTGACCTATGCCCTTACAAATGTACAACACAGCAATGGTTAGAACATCATATTCTCCAAGCTCACGTAGTCGACAAACCGTTTGAGTGCGGAATCTGTTTTAAATCATTTATGACGAACAAAATGTTAACAAAACACAAAGAAACTCATGCCGACAAAAATGTCAACTGTACGCTGTGTCCCACTGAATCGTTTAAAGACTCTGCTTCCCTCGCAAAACACTTTGAAAAAATTCACAAAAGCCACAATAAGTGTGATTCCGCAGCCACTAGTGATAATCTCCTTTGCCCTGTGTGTGACACGTGGTTTTTAACTGACGCAAATTTGGCTCAGCATTTGAAGAAGCCTGAATCGGAATCAGTGATGAAATGTGACATCTGCTCCGAACTAGTACACACACCCTGCCGTCTCAATCAGCATCGACAATACATGCACAACGAAATTCCAGTTGCCGACGCTTCTAGGAGACAAAAGAAAGTTAAAAATATCGTTGAATCTCCTCGTAAAAAACATTCGGAGAAATTAGCTGAAAACTCCGCATCGGTCAAAAATCAAGCTTCATCCAATAAATTTTCCTGCATTGTTTGCTCAGCTCTTTTCTCGCGCCGGTCTGATTTAGATCTTCACCAACTGCAAGAGAAACATAGCTGTTGGAAGTGCCCCATTTGTGCGAAGCTTTTTAGCTGGCAGGGAGATTTAAAACGCCACATTCAATCCGTTCATTCCGATGCAAGACCCTTTAAATGCACGTACAAAGGATGCTCCAAAAGTTACAAACTGTTGCAAGTTCTTAAGAAACACATGGACATGCACGACCCTGATTCATATTACATCAAGTGCGATGTCTGCAGTAAAAAGTTCGGCACTCGGAAAACCATGAAAGCACACTTACTCACACACACAGACGAACGACCTTTCCCCTGCAAGTTTTGTGATTTAAAGTATAAATCTGTGTCGACGGCGAATGGACACATGAAAAAGTGTGAGTTTAGAACTGCTGATCAACGAAAGAAATTTGCTAAATGGAGCAGTACGATAGTGCGATCAGCAAAGACGCGGAAGCCCGGAAAGATATTTATTTCGGGTAAATGGACAAAATTAACCGACCAAGCAGTAAAGTTGGATGAAACAGCTGAAGCAACTCCAGTTTGTACGAGTGAATTAAATTGTGCTTCTACGGGTGAAAATGGAACTGAAATTAGTTCAAGTTTGAAATTAATTAAGCAGGAAGCAGACTTCAAATTAACTAAGCAAGATGTTGACCTGAATTATTTTAGTGATAATTCATCAGATTTTGATCATTCACCTGAACCAGCTGTAAGCGTAGCCAAACTAGAAATCATTCCTAAGCAAGAAATGTACACCTATTTAGACTAAATTAAATATTGACTTCTACATTAAAATTTGAATAATATTTTAAATTATTTACACAATATAATCCTACGGCGGATGTAATTTTCTTACCCATGCCGATATAGTTATTATTTTAATCTCTAAATGTTAATATTAACATCCTTAATCTCTATTTCCGTTTTCGTGTTCGTGTTCGTTTTCGTGAAAACAGGTAAACTAGGTAAATACAATAATTATTAGCAAGAAATTCCAATATATTAATAAAGTTAATATTTTTTTCGAATTAACAAAGCGATTTAATTTATTCGATGTGCTGTGCAATAACACATAATTAAATTAGTGTTATTACATTCGGGATCGGCCATAAATAATATCATCGAAATATCCTAATTTTTAATAATACCCTGTTACTGACTTTTTATCCTTGCTATAGTTAGGTACCTAGTTATATACATTAGGCGGTATGAATTTTTGGCAAAAACAGATGAGTTCACACAATTTTGATTTTTAAATATTTTGAAAGCAATTCAATACAGTCCACTATCTACATAGCGTACTTCAGCGGACCAGCAATATTAGTACGTTTTGAGGAGATTTCGCTATGTAGAAAGTACAGATTTAAAAAAAATCAGTAGTATAGATGAAAGCAATAAAAATTCTACTGTTTACAGTAATTATTGGTTCTACACAAATCAATCAAAGAATATGCCTAGTAATTTTGATTGAATAAGTTTGCAAAATCAGTTAGATCAAGAAAAAAAATAGTAAATTTATTAACTGAGCGCTACAATTTTTAAAATTTCTGAAAGTACGCTATGTAGCGACGAAATTTACACATGATGAGTGTTTTGGGCCAGCAAAATTAGTACGCTATGTGGAGGTATACGCTATGTGGAGGTACACTATATAGAGGTATTATTGCATTAAAATCATAGGGATTTAGCCAGGGATGCGTGAAAAGTACGCTATGTGGAGGTATACGCTATGATGAGGTACGCTATGTAGAGAGTGGACTGTAGTAGCGTTAGATTTGCTACGTTACATATAATTAATAGTGCTTTGGCATATACAATATATCTTCGACAAAGGGTCAAATGTGACGACTGACCATCTCTATGGTTGGCAAAAAGCAAAACTGACTATCTCCATTCTGCACTAAAAGCAAAACTGACTATCTCCACTCTGCACTAAAAACCAAACTAAAGCATAACTGATTCTTCCTTGACAAAGAGAAGTGCAAAAAGCAAGGAAGCCAATCTTTTGATGAATTTGCAGTTGAATGAATTACAAAATGCTCCATTTCCGTTGCTTAAATTTATGTTCGAAAAGGTTCCTAAACAGGAAGAGGAAAAATAAATTTTAACTATTGAATATTGCTTGGAGGATTTTGTTTATTTATCGTATATTGTAACAAATACTTAATTCCTTACACACGCACCCAAATGGTTATTCCATAATTATGCATAAAAATGATGTAATCGAAATATACCATTTCTGGGACCAAGTGAGCCCTGCGTCAACAGCTTATTAATTGAGCTTAACCATTGCGGTTATGGCTATATTTACCATGGGATGGCATCCGTGTCCGAGCAGACCCTATGACCCTAACGTGACGTCATTAATTGACGATTCCTCACTCACACTCATAAAAGCACCAGCAGCAATAATTAATTAGTAATTTGCATGAATACGATTTCGAACTAAATCGAATGACTTCACACGCTTACTGTACAGGCAAATTGCAAATGAGCAAAACCTGCATCTGGCAGTATAAGTTTATAGACGTTAAGATTCACTCTCGAGCAGTAAGCACATTTTTTAGAGCGCAATCATTTAAATTTTCGGTCTGCTTGTTCTTGATTGAACCATAGCTGTTCAAACCTCTGGAGGGGAGAGCGCCCTCATCCCTCTTTTGTGCACTCCGCTCCCCTCTTTGAGTGGAGCGGAGTGCGAGTGCATCTACTATAAGCAGCCCTCCAAAAAAAGAGTGCGAGTGCATAAAAATCAAGAGTGCTAAAAAGAGGGGAGCGGAGGGCAATACCACTGCACTCTTTTGAATCACTGCGCTCTTTTTTAAAGAACCCTAAAAGGCATCCGAGATTGCAGATTCTGACTCCTGTAGTAGTAGTTCCAGTTCCAGTAGTATGTGATGGGTAGATCCTAAAAACGTGACAATTTGGTTGACATCATTTATGGACCATCCATTATAGCGACTTTTATTGTATGTTTGAAGTTTTTTTCAATACAATTGAACTTTCCCTATCTTGATTGAGAAACAAGGATTTCTGATTAGTGGGAAAAAGAGGGCCCTCTTGAGTGCGAGGGGAGGGCAAAGAATTTTAAGAGGTTATATAAAGAGCGGAGTGCGAGCGCACTAGGTCCAAAAGAGGGGAGGTTTGAGGGACAAATTATACATGCATAATTTTTGAAAAAGAGGGGAGCGGAGTGCGAGGGCAATTCGTTTGCCCAGCTCTGGATTGAACATTGAACAATTGAACTTAAAGTTTAATAAGTGAAGACCAAATTATCGTCTTGTGAAAAGTGAAGAGTCAGACAAGGGAATAAAATATGGATCAGTATTTCTCAGCTAATTTGATCCTGCCAGCTGCTGATGTACACTTTCTTAGTCCATAAAGTTGGTGGTTGGATAAAATCTAAAATGCAATTTTAAAAGAAATCACATCATTTCTATCTTTGTATGGCTTTATAATATTATTCTTTCCTTGAAATGCTCAAGGATGTTTCTATTCAATTCTTGGCGTACAGAACGACGACCAAATAATATTACATATACACATATACGTTCAACGCAATTAAACAGCCAAACCCTGTATTTCCTATACAATAATACTGCATGAATTTGCCACTTTAAAAACTACACTCTTGCTCACCTTTATCGTAAATAAATATAATCTTGAATTTTATAATAACTTCTATGTACTAAAATTTAGCAAGGAGGGTTGATTCATTTTAGTAAAAAATGACAACAATAAATTATTCGCCTGAATAGATTTGAGTATTATTAAGTATTATTGAGTTGATTAAGTACATATTAAAAAGTGTACCTGCAGGGTGCGTCATTTCTTTTTCAATATTTAGGAAATGGAACCAAAATTTTCAATTTTGTATCCCTTTCTATGAGTTTACCACAGCTTATGATGCACCCTGCATTGCTTTCTCATCATACCTGGGGAACAGAGACCAACTCCACCTTTCTATATATCAAGGCAGGCATTACCTCAGATATTAGGTTGACATAATAATATATCCTTAACATAGAATTTTACTTGTATGCATGTAGGGATCGTCAATAAATGACGTCATACAAACTTTACCATTTTAGGGATCCTTACTGCCATTATTTCAAAAATTGGGTTGAAATTTATCCTCAACATAGGATTTTACTAGTATGCTTGCAGGGATCATCCATAAATGAAGTCATACAAATTTTGCCATTTTAGGGACCCCACTGTCATAAGTTAAAAAACTACGTCGACATATATCTTTAACGTAGGATTTTACTAGTATGCATGCAGGGATTGCCCATTAATTACGTCATTCAATTTTGACAATTTTAGAGATTCCCATGCCATTAGTTCCAAAAGTAGGTAAACATATATCCTTAACCCTTAACATTGGATGTTTCAAGCGTACACACAGGGAACGTCAATGAATTATGTCATGCAAATTTTACTTTTTTAGGGACCCCCACCGTCATTAGTTCAGAAATTAGGTCGACATATAGCCTAAACATAAGATTTGACAAGTATGCGTGCAGGGATCGTCTTTAAATGAAGTTTTAAAACTTTTACCATTTTAGGGATCCCAACTGTCATTAGTTTGGAAACTAGGTTGACACATATCCTTACCATAGGATTTTGCTAGTAGGCGTGCAAGGATCGTCCATAAATAACGTCATACAAATTTCACTGTTTTAGGGATCCCTACTGTCATTAATTCATAAATAAGGGTAACCTAAATCCTTTACATAGGATTTTGATAGTATGCATGCAGGGATTGTCCATAAATGACGTCATACAAATTTTACGATTTTAAAGATTCCTATGCTATTAGTTCCAAAATAAAGTAAACATGTATCCTTTACATCGAATTTTCCAAGCGTACGTACGGGGAATGTCCATGAATGACGTTGTTCGGTACTGAACCGAAGTTTATCCATTATTCATTTTAGTTTCTCCTGAAATATTCGAGGTCATTTTATTCAACAATATTTAATAGTTTGTAGTCCGAAATGCCATCATTTCCTCATGTAATATTAAGTAATATTACTACCTTTTACTGGTGTGTAGTTGACATCGACCGAGATGTCTCATATCTGTACTTACAATTTACCTAGAAAAGTAATTAATTTGTGTTTTTCCTTAATCTTTACATTCTATGTAAAGTCGGCCGCATCGGCCGACTCCAATTCTATTCATAAGTTTGAACTCCTGAGTTCCTTCAATAGCTCAGCCTTCAACTTATGTTAATAGCCAAATTCTAGAATTATTTACCGTTATATTTTATCTGGCTGACCAAAGCCAGCCTTGAACTAAACTCCTGATTCGTCGAGTTAACTGTTAACTCGTAATAAGTTGGTCCACGTTGACTCCGGAGCCCTAATGTACTAAACTTACATACATAATTCTGTAAGATTCAACTGTGTGCCATGGGCCATGCCCATCCCATTCCTCTCCTATAAATTGGCAACATCCACCATTTACTCCCTGACTTTTACTTCAACTTCCTCCTGACTAAGTACTCTGTTCTTTTTCAGTCTCCGTATCTTTTACTATTGACTACTGTAAATTATACACTTTACTTACTTCGTCTTTTACATTAATAAAGTAATAAGTATTTTGTAATAGCGAGTTTGTTGCCGTTTATTTGAAGTTGAGTCCACCGGTGGATACTAGAATCTACGCAATTTGAGTCGCAAGAGTACGGATATTTTCGCCCGTCAATATCCTTCATTTTGCATAACCTAAACCAGGGATTTGAGAGTAAAGCTTTACAACCTCGACCTCTCCTCTCCCTCTTTTTTGCACCTTGGTTCCGCCACTGAACAGACGTTATTTAAATTTTAATATTTTAGAAATCCCGCGTGTCATTAGTTTTAAAGTTGGCTAAACGGGTACTTATAATATGAAATGCTTCCAGTATCCATACTTCATTCATAAATGACGTCATTTACACATCACTTTTTTAAGGAGAAAAAAAGAATTTCTGCACTTGTTTCAACATTAGGTAAACAGATAGTTTGAACGCAGAATGTCACGAGAATAACTGCACGCATCGTTTATAAATGACTTTATCGAAGTATAATGATTTTAATAATCCCCTAGTTATTTGTTGCGATTTAAAAATTAAAAATTAAAGTAGGAGAAGTTAAAGTGGAGTTAGGTGCTGTCGTAGTTTAGGCGTTGCCACAATAGGGTTCTACTCGTTTATTAAAGCAATTATTCGCTGTAAGCTCAGCATCTACTTCGGACCCCCGGTCGGCAAATCCGGTGCGAAGCGCCGGATTTTTTTTAACTAATCTTTCAACAGAACGATCTTACAGTGATTTTAGTAAGCTTCAAATAACTGCATTGTCAGTAAAACGAAAACGAGTTTGAAAAAGTAGCTCATTTTATTGCCAATTTACATGCATTTATTGATACATAGTGCATTTTAAAGTAGGAAGAATAGTGTTTAATAATCCTATTTGATGCATCGTCTTCGTCTGCAACCCGCGCTACGAATTCCATTTCGCGATTTGCCGGCATTTTATGGTCTCGCAACAATGAAAAGCTCTTTATCCGAGATACAGTTGCCTAGGCAATAGCAAAATTTGAATTTGAATAATTTCCTAAACATCTTTAATAATAAATTTTCAATTAAACAAATTTTAATACGTTTGTGAAGAACAAGGACGGTAAAAAATTCCCAGGACGACAATCTGGCAACATCGCAAGAACCCGACTCCCCTTACAGAATTTAACCAAAATTATATGCATGACACACTATCACTAGACTAAGCTAATTCCGTTGAGACCCAAGTGTCACGGCTCAAGGGGCCTGAGTACTTGAGCTATACGTCTCCACACTCACAGCTTAGGCAGGCTCCAATTCCACAGACTCCCCTTACAGAATTTAACCAAAATTATATGCATGATACACTAACACTAGACTAAGCTTATTCCGTTGAGACCCAAGTGTCACGGCTCAAGGGGCCTGAGTACTTGAGTTATACGAATCCACACTCACAGCTTAGGCAGGCTCCAATTCCACAGACTCCCCTTACAGAATTAAACCAAAATTTAATTTTAATAAAAGTTTGGTTTCATTCAAAACGATTAAAATTTCATGTCACGGACTTTTTACCCTATGTTAAGTCATTATTATTATCCAGGGTAAACGGCTTATCCAGGCCTTTGTTACGCTCACTTAACACCTTAGACACTAAATTGGCAGAATCTGGATTCATGATTGACAATAAGTTAATATGTTAGTAAAGGTTTACGAGTGAAAATGTTTTTCTCTAACTTACTCCCCAGATATTTAATTTCATGCATGTCCGGTGACTGAAATTCTTAAACCCGATATCCTTAAAAAGATATCTTTAAATCATATGGCCCAAGATACATAGAAACACAAAAATAAATTGGGGCCGCGATCGCCGGTCTTGAGGACCTCAGCAATAGAGCAATGTTGTTTTCTCTGATGAATCGAAAGCCGATGTAGTGTCAAATGTGTTCAATAAGTGTGAAGAAGACCTGGAGAAGCCCTTAAACCTGGCAGTGTGACATATGCAGTCAAGCACACAGAAGACATGTTAAGCCCTTTAAATGTCCTACTTTAACCAAATTTGACTATGTATATAACTTCTTTTTTTAAGGGAGCGTAATAGTATAAAGCTATTTTTCTGCTTACGGAGTCAGAACGTTAGTCAATATCCCCACAACCATGACAAAAGAAGTTTACGTGGATATTTTGAATAAAAATCTCCGGAATTCGGCTCAAACCTGTACTAAGAAACCAAGGTTCGGAAAAAGCCGGCCACTTTGAATAAAAACCTGGCCACCGGCTAAAACCGAATTTAACCGGCTAAAACTGGCTAAAACCGGCTAAAACCGGCTAAAACCCCCCAATCACTACAAGTGCATTAGAAAAAAAATTAAAAAGATAGAAAAATGCTATTAGTGACCATGTGTTACATCAATTAAATTATGATTTATTTCTCATAAAAATATGATTTTTATTAGTTTCTGAAACAATAATTGAAAGCTTAACTAAGCGGTCATGGGAAACACGATTCCGTAAGTCCGTCTAAATAAAGGCAAATGTCCACAAAATACGCTTAGCTGAAGCATAACTAGCGGTAAAATTAAACAATTTAGTTAAAATTGTTGAATAAGAATTTTTATCAAATATCAGTTACGTATGGAGCAAATATTAAAACTTTTAATCAGTGATTCAGGTATATTGATTTATGAACATTTACCAGTTTACATTTAACTGACTAAAGCAGGCGTGCTTGGGTGAGCGGTTAGGACTGCAGACTGTAACGAAATTTACAGTCTCAGACCCGGCTTCAATCCTCGGCCACTGCTAATCGTTTACGGCTCGGTGTTGTACGGTAAACGTCACTGGATGGTTGATTGAAACCCAATCTCCTTCGGTGCTCCTTAGTGACCACTACTTACTGTAGGGGCCTAGGGAATGAGACTCCTTTACTGTGGAGGAGGGGACGGGGATAGGTGAAAGGGTACAAAGACCGAGACGATCTAACGCGGTAACCTCCTATTTCCTCACCCACAGTGACTGGTTGAGTCTGGTTGTATGAACTTCGGTTAAATCGACCTAATGAATAAATTATTATTATTATTATTATTATTTAACTGACTATGTAAAAAGTAATTTTCGGCATTCCTTATTATTGCCTAAAAACATATAAAAGATCCTAAAAGGTATTGATTTAATCTTACAGGCGTTATGGAAAATAAAAACATATTTTTCTAGTCGCTGTTAATTCAATTTTAGCGCTTAAATGAGTTTCAGCCAGTAAAAGCCGTTTTGACCAAAAAACGAAAATTAACGTGACCGGTTTTCACCGGTTTTAAACGGTTAAAACCGCTGAGTTAAAGCCGGTGGTTAAAACCACCCCGAACCCTGTAAGAAACACAACCGAATTGATCACTGCCCTACAAAAAGAGTGGGAAAAGATTAGCCTGAATTCTCAAAGAACCTAGTCAACTGTGTTGCTAATACGATTTATGAGCTTATTGTAGGAAAAGAAGGTCATACCAGATATTAATTAGATTTACTTTTACAAAAATTCAAAATCACAAAGACTTATTTTATTTTGTACACAGCCAACTTTTACCTTTGTTAATGCTACCGAGCGAGCTTGCCTTGGTACCACTCGTCACATTGAAAATTTACTGTAATATTATGATTAATTAGGGTCCTAATTGCATTTTAAAAAATGACCTATTAACGAAATTTGTTTTTCTACAATCTAATGGTCTAACAATGCAATTGACAAAAAACATTTGAATTTGAGCCACAGTTCTGGCGCTGAGAATTTTTAAATTTACTTTAACATAGGGTATATGGAGAAACACACATACGTACCTCAACTTACCAGCAGGATGTCAGTTTTTATTAAAATTCCCAAAAGTAGTACATGCTAGTATGCTACGAAGAGAAATAAGCGCTCTTTGTGGAACTGTTACGGGATTTTTTGTAAAACAAGAATTACGGTTGCGACGGATTTTTAAAATCTGAGATATTTGCATAATCAGTAAGGCGTGAGTAAAAATAGTAATAGTAATAATTTGTATTTCATTCTAATTTTGGCCTATCAAAGGTCGGGAGAGTAATCCCACGTACTCACCTAGTGTATGCTAAAAAGTATTGCATCTTTTATGCACCTATTAATTTATTAATCGCAAGTTAAAGTCATTTAAGGGGTCGCCCATAAATTACGTCATATATTTGTACTGGCGCCATTCTAACTAATGCAAATGTTTAGCAAATGCACCTGACCCAGTGTCACTACCAAAGCTCGTACGTAACCCATTTGCACTGGCTTTTAATAACGATGGTTTTGTTAGTCTTACTACAATCTTTCTAATGATAACGCCAACTTGTAGTTAGCTCACAATCGTTGGCCCATGTTGAACAAATTCCCTCACTATTGATGTTAATCAATAAACAATTAGGTACGTTAATAGTTATATATCGTTACTGTAGATGCAAAGTGGCCGTTCTCCATACGCAGGTAAAAGTAAAGTGGCCGTTATCCATTCTTTACTAAACGCAAAGTGGCCGGTCTCCAATCCTGTTCAAACTGGATGAAATTGGAGACCGGCCACTTTGCGTTTAGTAAAGAAGGGAGAACGGCCACTTTACTTTTACCTGCGTATGGAGAACGGCCACTTTGCATCTACAGTAACGATATGTAGTTTGCAGCTTACCAAAATCAGCTGCCAACGGACAGTGACCGCCAATGCTCACATCTTCTTCGCTCCCACCTCTTCCCAATCCAGTTTGTTTCCAGCTTCCAACGCTACCGCAGTCCATTTCTACCCCGTTTCGGTTTTCGGTGACTTTATAATTCCCTGCCAAACAATTGTAAGCAAATTACAACATTACTAATAAGTAAATTGTGCTAACGCCACCGTCACATCATGTATGCTGCATTGTAACCACTATTCAACCAATAAATGGTATAAGCGGCGAGTAAACAAATACCGCCAGAGCTACACAATTTTGATATTTTAATGAATAGTTTGCAATTGTACCTTGACCACTTTCAGCCCTTCCAACTCCTCCGCCCCCTCCATCAGCCATCGTGCTCTGACGACCATCACCCCTCCCGCCTCCCTCGCCTTCTGCACCAGCCATCGTGCCTTGACGACCATCCGCCCTACTAACTCCTCCACCCCCTCCACCAGCCATCCTGCCTTGACGACCACTGTCAGTATTCACCGCTCTCCCACCCCCTCCTCCAGCCAAACAACCATTAGCCCCCCAACCACAGCCACCAGCCCCAACTTTCCCAACGCCCGCTCCACCCGGAGCACTTTTGTCCCTCCGACCAAGACCACTGCCACCAGCCCCAACATTACCACCGCCTCCTCCACCTGAATCACTTTGGTCCCTCCGACTAAGACCACCGCCTCCTCCACCCGGACCACTTTGGTCCCTCCGACCAAGAACACCGCCTCCTCCACCCGGACCACTTTGGTCCCTCCGACCAAGAACACCGCCTCCTCCACCCGGACCACTTTGGTCCCTCTGACCAAGAACACCGCCTCCTCCACCCGGAGCACTTTTGTCCCTCCGACCAAGAACACCGCTTCCTCCACCCAAACCACTTTGGTCCCTCCGACCAAGACCACCGCCTCCTCCACCCGAAACACTTTGGTCCTTCCGGCCAAGAACACCGCTTGCTCCACCCGGAGCACTTTGGTCCCTCCGACCACCGTCAGCAGTTACCACACTCCCACCGCCTCTTTCGCCACGAGCACCATCCTCTCTCGGACCACCGTGACTAGCCCTACCGTCCCCTCCACCAGGAGCACCATCCTTCCTCCAACCACTGTCAGCATTCACACCTGTTGCAGCCCAACTCGCAACTTTACGTTCAGCTCTCCTATCGGCGCCAACCATCTTCACTGTAAACATATAATATATGTTTTACATATTATGTGTAATTAGTTATTACATTACATTTTAAATACTGCACCACTTAAAATCTACACGATTCCGATCATTGACAAATTAATTTAAATGTAGAGTGGGGCCCTACTATTGTGGCCAGTGTTCTAATTGTGGCCGCCTGAAGAAATTTGTCTTAGTTAAAAACTTTTTGCAGAATCAAAATTGCAGAATCAGTAGATGGAAATGCGAACTTTACAACCAAAAATAAAATTACGCTACACACTGAGTTGTATAAGATATACAGCTGGTGTCCTTAATTAGGATACTGAATACAATAAGACCTTGATTTCACTAGAAAAGTTAACAATTGTTAGCTTTAAGAAACTCGCTTTTAGATTTAGCAATGGTTAAATCTGAAAGCGTGTTTCTTAAGACTAACAATTGTTAACTTTTCTAGTGAAATCAAGGTCTAAGGCACCCTGACCCTCGATGATTGCACACACTAGTAAATAAATAGTAGTTAACAAACTTACTTGGTTAATAATTTATTTCAAGTCCCGAAATTCTCAAAAGTTGAAAGAAAATCAGTGCGATTTTCTCGGATTTCCGATTCTTATGTGAAAATGCAAGCATACACTTTTCTGACATTGAAGCTAAAGCATTAAAGCAATGTCAATACATTTTTAAAGTTCAAGTTGAGTGGTGTAGACGACGGTGTAAAGGCAAAGCGCGAAAAAGAACATTTGAAAATGTAAACATTGACTGTCATTGGTTTTCTTTCATCAATAAAAAGCAAGCGGAAACTTCAAAATTTGCAACCTATGTTAACGATGTACAGTCACAGTGAACAGCGTACAGCTGCTGAGATTGCTGGAGTCAGAATCTGACAGAAGGTTGTCTGGCAAAACTTTATACTGTAAAGTAAATTACATTCCTTCATCCTTGGCTTATTCTATTAATTTAACTATTTCTGCAGTATGGAATTTGTGTTCTTAAACTTTTGTACTTCAGCTGGAATAATATTATTTTTATTATTTACATACTTATAATAATTATTATGAACTTATTTATAACCATTTTAGAATGCAAGCATCATAAAATGAAACCAAAATTAATACTAATGCAACCAGAATCGTTAATTTTGATTGCTATTGCCCAAGCTTCGCCAAAGGCATGTGATCAAGTGTGCTTATTAGTGATTTCTTTATTAGGCGAACAGTTTTTAACTAAAACTAATGCATCGGAAAGGAAAACAGTTTTGACTTTTATGCCCAGCTTAGTTTTTGTTTCTCAAAGGTAACGTACAAACATAATAATTTGTTTTCTATAATATGAGCAGTATGCTAAATTTTACACCTTTAATACATAAATAAATATATGAGGGAAGTTTAATCCTGATAAATTACATAGAAATGATTTGGCAGTTAAACTCGTCACTCGTGGACTTAATATTGAACTGGGATGAGATTATGAGATCCTTCCTAAGTAGTTTAACTTGCCATCTAACTCTGACAAAGATGTCGTCAATCTGTCTTTGGGTTTCGTCACTATTGTTCTACTAGACCTGGATGCCCAATGTGTTGAACTAGTTCAGTTTCATCTCTTGAGTCTACTCTCTGTAGAAAATCCTTTCCTGGCTGAAGACACAAAGTAAAAGACGAAAGTCAAATGTTTTATAATAATATTCCCGAAAAGAAAATCGTTTGCTGTTTTAATGTATAGATGTACAACCTTTTTATTTTTTCTAATTGTAGGAGACTTTTATTCCACTGCCTTGAGTCAGTGGCCTACAACTTCCCATCCAGTGTTGCTAAAACAGCGATTCCAGGTCTTTTGAAGGTGAATGACAATCCAGAGCAAATAAAACAAAACTGTTGGAGACATTTGATTTTGTTTTGTTAGCTATTGCCAAGTGCTCTTATGTGACAACAATCGCAGAGAAAGTTCTTCCATTCCTATTGGAAAAAATTCAGAATGAAGAGCTAAAAATTATTAAGTTTGCTAATGAAGCTGCAGTTGCTGCACGGTATACTTCAGTTCAAGATAATTCTGCTAATTTTAATCGTACTTCAGGCAAAACTTATTTTCATACTCTATTTTTGTTAAAAGTGAAAGCAAGAAATTCAAAAGATATTTTAGAATTCAGTGAGTTTGTATGTAAAATTAAAACGTGTTTAATTTATTAGGGAAATAGCCATGTGTGCAAGAAATTTAAACTTGTGCGGGACTCCATTAACTGGTAGGTCAAATCATATTAACATGGATATTGACCAGAATGAGTATGACGAAGAGGATGATGTCCTTAATTCTGGGGACGAGATTATTGTGATGAATGAACAAATTTATATCTTTGCGAATGATATAGTTTTTGCTTTTCAATTTATTAAGTGTTTGAAACGTAATAGTTTATGTTTTTTAATTCATTTATTCATTAATTTCTCATTTTTATAGAACCTGGACGTGGATTGTGGATACATACGTATATTTACAATATTATACTGGATCAGTATTTTTTTCTTATAATGTGAGTAATTCAATAAAAACAAAATAAAAACGACAAAATATTTTATTGAACGTGAGAGAGAAAGATAACTTTATTCAGAAGAACAAACTATGACATTTAATTGTTGGTATCGAGTACTTACCTATGCATTATATATATTGTTAGTGATCCGCTATGTGGTCACTTGTCACTTGTGTAGCTTGAAATGCAATTTAGTACGGATTTCATATTTTGGACTTTGTATTTTGCAGTACAGATTTTAGACTTTCGTTAATTTTTTACCAAGGCTCGTAAAAAAATAGGTTTAGTAATCTGGTAACAAGTAACTAAAATTCATTTAATATAATGTTGAATGATGATCAAATAATGGACTTAGAATTAATGTTAGCCATTAGCCATTGAAGATGGAATTAAAATAATTCGGCATGTACATATGTGCTCCAAGTCGTGTGAATCACTAAAACACCAAAGCATTAGATATTATGTACCTAGTTATTGTAGTTAGTTTTGTTTGTAAATTTTCAAGGGCTAGTTTAGAATTTTAGGAGCATCATAATTATTTTAAACTACTTATAGCAAAGAAGGCCGGTATGTATGTACTCAAAATTAAATTGTTTTGTGATTGCTGATGGGGCAGAATTATTTTTTAATTAGCCAAGTTTAACTTTAAAATTATTTTAGTTATCAATTAGTGGACTATCCGTGTACATACATCGGCATTTGAAGTGCATCTTTGAATAAATGATTTCATGAACAAAACCCATTAATTCATTAACAGTTTACACTGCACTACTTTACTCGTTGCAATAGCAACGAGTAAATACTGCATTACTCACTCTTGTTTACTTTAACATTATAACATCGCGTCCTCGTTCTTCACGTTGGTTATTGTGATGTGAAGAACGAGGACGATTGAGGATTCATGTGGGTAGGCTAGTGGGATTTACAGTATTGCCAAATTGTGTCCTCACGATTTTTGAACCGTCCTCGTTCTTCACGTTGGTATTTTAATCTGATTAAATTGCTAAGGAATAAGTTTAAAGTATGTCATATAACACACCTGCGCAGCATTGAGTCAGATCACCTGGACAGTCGGGATGATTCAAATCGTTGACTGATTCCGTAATATCGACGAGGCAATCTTCCCCATCCCCGGCTAGCCAGGACACAGACGGACTCACCAGAGCCAAGATGACAATGAAGATGATGAACAAAGATATCCCCTTCATCTTCCTATTTGTTTTCTCAGGATTCTTAAGGAACGGTTTGTAGAGTAAGGAACGTAGCAAGTTGGGAAAAAAGTTCAAGTGGATCTGATTCTGTCCGTGTGTCAAATTCCCGTTCCAATTTCCAATTTATTTTCAATTGTGATCAATGGACGAAGAATACAAAAGCCATTCACTATTAACTTCAGCAAAAGGACAAATCAACATTGTGACCTGCTCCATTCAAGTGCGATAGTAATAGGGCTTATTAATTCCAATATCGAAGGAACACGCCACCAAACGCTGTAATCAATAATACCTAATTGTACTTATAATTAACTAAATTGAATGAATGCACATTATGTGATTGTGAATCAAATGGATTCCTAAATTCAACAACCAAATACTCGCACAATTAACATATTCAAAGCGGAGCATGAATGTTATTATGTCCGGTAGTCCGGTTACAGCTCCTAAATCCCAGTTGGATATGAGCACCGTATTTACTGTACTAGCATGTGAATGTAAACAAACATTTCTCCTCGGTATGAACGACACGAAGTCTGAACACCACCTATGCTATGGAGCGTTCCTAAAGGAAGTCAGTTACAATTACACAGCTGGTGTCTTACGAACTAAATATGTATATTAAGGATTGTGGCTTAAGTACCACCGACCTCCATTGCAGTCGATAGATTATCCTCCTCTTCAGGAGCTTTTCAGTTTCTTCCCTTGCGGAGGACTAGGGCGAAAGGTATTTGCACCTGAGTGTACTTTTGAGGACCAGTCAGAGTACAAACGAGTACACCCAACGCCGAATGCCCCACGCACTTACATCACGTATATGGACACAGCGTGAAAGTAATTAATAGCAGATGCTATGGAATGAAGGGCACAATGTGTGGTCTGCTGAATGGTATTGCAACTATGCTACTGCACGAAGAAATAGCTGTTAGCCTGCGAGGCACAATTAGCACGCCGTCTTCGTCTCTACACACGAATGAACGGAAACGTACACTACTTCCCCTTAGTTGCGCACAAACAGTTCTCACACACCTCCCCCCACCAAGCATTTCCACTACACTAACTTCTGTGCAACGAGACGCAAGCACGCTACCGGCTAAGGATTCGCTCAGCGGATCAAAAAGAAACCACCGAGTTTATCAAGGATAGAGACAATCTCCCCTCGGCCACAGAGCCGGATTGCGGAGCATGAATGTAATGACAAATATGTGCTGAGAAAATGTTTTCATATTTTTTCACACTGACTTCTTGTATTTCATTTAGTAGTCCAAAAGGAATTTATAATTCTTGAAAATCCCGTAGTTATGCCTATTAGGAGTTTGTCAGCAAAACGCGCTAAGTCCACACTTTATCCACTAGACTTAACGCGTTTTGCTAACAAACTCTTCATATGTAGCGTAATACCTATAGCTCTATTTCGGAATTTTTTCGATTTGTTTGCACATTTAGCACTTTAAGTATGAGGAATATGATATTTATTACTTTATTTAGCACGCTTCACTTAACATTGATAATGTGGTCAGCGTAGGCAGCCCCCGATGCTTGCATTTTTTAAGAAATGATGTAAATGGAACATTTTGCAATTTACAAAAATATGTAAAAAAGAATATTGAGACCTTTCAAAAACATGGAAATAAAACATTATCCAATTTTTTTCAAAACGCGTAAATACAACATTTTGCACTTTTCTGAATCAAGTCTAAAAAAACATTTTTTTTTCTAAAACATGTAAATACAAAATTTTCCATTCCATGTAAATAGAACATTGTACACTTTTGTGAATCAAGTAATTCAAACATTTTTCACTTTTCAAAAAAAAGGAAAAAATAACATGTGAGTGTAATAGTTGTTACTGTAAAAATGAATTTTTGTAAGGGTGTACGAAAACTAATATACTTACTGCAAAATCTGCTGATGGTACAGAATATCCGGTAGCGCACTTATATAACTGTACACTGTGGTGTTTCATTGTTATGAGAAAGTAACATATCGTCGATGTAGAATGAAGTTTGATCATCTCCTTCTGAGGCTAGCTAAAATGAATTATGATCATGTCCATTCTGCTTTAAAATGAATTTTGATCATCTCTATTTTTCATAAAACATGGCTAATGAGATATGCTAATGATTAGTTAATGGTTTAGTAATTTAAAACGAAGTAAATTAAGGGTCACCCATAGATAACGTCATCAAAATATCCACATTTTAAGTCCCTATGACCCTCCTGTCATCAGAGTACCCGTTGGGTAAATGCCTATCTTTAGCATGCGATACCATAAATATTCAAGTAGGCTGCTTGGTGGCAATAATGATTTAATCAAATAATAAATTAGTACATCATTCATGAGACCAGGGATTATTTCATCAATAAATCATTATTGAAAGTTTAAAAAAATTAATGGGTCGCCCATAAATGACGTCATGGGTATAGACAAGCAGCCTACTTGGATATTCATGGTATCGCATGCTAAAGATAGCCATTTGAGTATAATGTTAACGCTGATGACAGGAGGGTCATAGGGACTTAAAATGTGGATATTTTGATGACGTCATTTATGGGTCCCCCTTAATTTACTTAGTTTTAAATTACTAAACCATTAACTAATCATTAAAATATCTCATTTGGCGTATTTTATGAAAACTGGAGATGATCAAAACCAATTTGTTATCAGAATGGAGATGATCATAATTCATTTTAGCTCCAAAGGGAGATGATCAAACTTCATTATTCATCGACGATATGCTGAATGTCATGGTTTTTATTCGTAAAGTTTTTTTAATTAGCGCATGTACCCAACGTTTAAGGTCCTACTAGGTCATAGGTCACATTTAACAGAAGATTTAGTTAGCGCAAACATTTAATTTCTGTAAGCCGAACAATTTAGCTCGGTAACTCTCCAACCAAATTTCTGATGACCAGTATTAGTATTACTATATTCTGCTGTCAGCTTTAACAACGAATAAAATGTTAATCGACTGCGTTTAATTTGTTAGGCAAAATTACAAATTCCGTCCGCAGGACTTGCCCGGTTACTTGTAGCATTTAGTATGTCCTAGTAAGTTATGTTATCGTCTAAGGGTGATTATTGTAATGAGGTGTGTTTTAGCAAAGTTGATGTGGGGGTGACTAATGCAGTTTCTCGGAATTGTTTGTTCCTTTATTTTATTTCTGACTGGGAAAATTACAAAACACTGCGACAAATTGGAAGTATTTGACTTGACCACTGGAACAATGGAAGTTCTTTGCCAAGTCCAAGTAGACCACTTTGCAGTGGGTTGAGCGAGAATCTTTTAATATAAAAGGCGCCTCTGGTTGCACTAAGATTTTTTTCAGCTTAAATTTTAAGGCACAGTAACACTACATACAATACAGGCTTGTATACTTTTTTCTTGATTTCTTTTGAAAGCACAAAATATTTTTCCACTTTTCGAAATTTAAAAAAATTTGGTTTTATTTAAAGTTTTATTTTCCCATTTTTATCGATTCTACGACTTTGTACCGTAACGACTTTTCGTCGAACGACAGTACGTAGGCGACTTTGCGTGCTCACGACAGTACGGGGTCAGACAGTTCGTAGTGGACTCTTCGGCGAAGACATCTCGTTGAAAGACATTGCGTATAATGTGTTTTGCCGACGGACAATGCGTTGAAATAAAGTCCGTCGATAACATATTTCCTTAAGTAGTTCATTTGAGCATCTAAATATTTTAATTTTAATTTTCATAACTAAATCTAATCATATGAATATGAAAACAAGCAAGCTATATTCTAATTTTGCATATTTCAATCATTTCCTATACAAATTAATGTTTAATTTACCTCACGCATATCGTCAGTCGCTATTTTTACTTTCATTTAAATTTTGGCTTTGGCATTACACTTTTATTCTGAAACAAAAATATCTAAAACTACGTTCAGTTGTTTCCTGTTTTCTGCGCCTGCTAGTTATAATTATTTACTGCCATAATTGCCTTTCAGAATGGCATCGAATCAGGTTTCTAATAGTATTAATTCGCACTGGTTTGTTACTTCAAAAGCCGGCGAGAAGAAATTGGTGGATTGTGATTACTACACGTACACCAGCGATAACAAAAAAGATAGTGAAAAAAAATATTTTCGTTGCTCCTTCCGAAAACAAATAAAAGATTTTGCAGATTTGACACAAAGGCTTAAGCAATGTTTTATTTCGTATTCTAATAAGTCTATCGAAGAATATTTGGAGGGAATTGCCTTAAATTTTCAGTTTACTTATTCTGGTCCCAATGTTGTGTCCAGTGATAGCGACAGTGAGTAATTTGTAGTTTGCGTTGTTTTGTTTGTTTAATTTTAAGATGAAGTTATTTCATAGTACAGTAATTCATTACACTAGTAATAATTAGATGCTACTTTTATTGCTTTAGAAAAAAAAATGTATATATGAAGACGTCAATGGTATAAAGAAGATTTTGTAATATTTTTTAGTTCGTTCCTATTTTTACGAAAGAATTCTTGCAGAACACAGTTATTCAGTCCGATAGTACTATTTAGATAATACTTTAAAGTTTTAGCGGAAACACGAATATGTGATTGGCAAGCAGATTTTTTATATCGTTTATTGTGTATGTCAAACAGTTACGGCGTACCTATTGTACATAAATTACAAATATAAATGTGGGGCCTGATGTTAGATTCTGCTGGTTTATGTCTGATTGTTAATTTTAATTTTATTTACAGAGTATGGGTAACATTGTTCTGTTGTTTGGTGTTTATATTGCCAAAATAACTGAATTTACATATTTTACTTTGTTTGGTATTACTCGATAAATTAGTTTCTTAATAAGTTGAAAAAAATAAAATGTAGATTATCACACATGTATACTGAGGCCTTTGTGCTATCTGTACTGGAGTACGAGACCGAATTTAATTGCATAAAGCTGTCTTTATCTCTACTCCTCACTTTCTTTTCGTTTTTATAAAATTACATCATTTCAGTTAGCACTGCATTAAACAACCACGTAATGTCTATCGGCGTAAATTAATTAGACGTAAAGTCTACCAACGTAATGTCGTCGACTTACAGTCTCCTACTTGATGTCTATCGACGCAACGTCGTCGACTCAATGTCCACTCGACGCAATGTCTTTAGGCAAAATGTCTTTCTTCGAACTGTCGTCGACGTAATGTCGTTCCGGTCGAAAGTCGCCAGACCTTTTTATCAACTAATTAAATAATCGTAAAAGAAAAACCGTCTTTTTACTCACATCAACCGGGCAACATGAAGATCTTTGTCATCTGCTCCATTTGCATTTTTTTCGCACTTCTAAATGTTAGAGATGTGAACGGAACGGCTCCACTATCTCATTAGGACGGTGGCGGTACTCCTCACCCAATTCGTGTTAAAGATCATTTCCCTCCACCTCATTCAGGTAGAGCTCCTCCTCCTGCCCCTCCTTCAGGTGCTGCTCCTCCTCGAGTTGTTCCTTCTGCAGCCTAACAAGGTAAATAAATGTCATAGTCTTATCATTTACGTTGGTTATTAGCAAATTACTTTCTTAAAACAGTTCAAGTACCTACTGTGCATGGAGTCAGAAAAATACCTTAAAAATACAATAGCAGATTTCGTAACACTCTACTTAACTTGGGCTTAGGCGACTGGCCTATGCGTCACTGGCCTATAGGCCATTGGCCCAGGAGCCACTAGCCTATGGCTCACTGGCGTATGGGCCACTGGCGTATGGGCCACTGGCGTATGGGCCACTGGCGTATGGGACACTGGCGTATGGGCCACTGGCGTATGGGCCACTGGCGTATGGGCCACTGGCGTATGGGCCACTGGCGTATGGGCCACTGGCGTATGGGCCACTGGCGTATGGGCCACTGGCGTATGGGCCACTGTCGTATGGGCCACTGGCGTATGGGCCACTGGCGTATGGGCCACTGGCGTATGGGCCACTGGCGTATGGGCCACTGGCGTATGGGCCACTGGCGTATGGGCCACTGGCGTATGGGCCACTGGCGTATGGGCCACTGGCGTATGGGCCACTGGCGTATGGGCCACTGGCGTATGGGCCACTGGCGTATGGGCCACTGGCGTATGGGCCACTGGCGTATGGGCCACTGGCGTATGGGCCACTGGCGTATGGGCCACTGGCGTATGGCCAACTGGCGTATGGCTAACTGGCGTATGGGCCACTGGCGTATGGGCCACTGGCGTATGGCCAACTGGCGTATGGCTAACTGGCGTATGGGCCACTGGCGTATGGGCCACTGGCGTATGGGCCACTGGCGTATGGGCTACTGGCGTATGGGCTACTGGCGTATGAACCACTGGCGTATGGGCCACTGGCGTATGGGCCACTGGCGTATGGGCTACTGGCGTATGAACCACTGGCGTATGGGCCACTGGCGTATGGGCCACTGGCGTATGGGCCACTGGCCTATGGGGCACTGGCCTATGGGCCACTGGCCTATGAGCCACTAGATTAGGTTAGGTTAGATTAGAAAGGAAACGAAACAACAAAACAACGTGCAGTCTGCAAGTTGAAGGCCAAGTTTAAGCACAATCAGACTTTGTCTTAAGTCGTTAATTGTAAAATATAAGAATTAGCAAACTATGTCATAACCTTATACCTTACCTCAATTAATTTCATAAATCAATTTAAGTACCCACTTCGCGTAGGGCAAAAAAACTAGATTTAAAATATTTAATATTGTAGAAATTCGCCTACGTTAAAATATTCATTAACCCTTTAAACTTATTTTAACACTATTTTGCTGTCACAGCTACAAATTGTGAAGTTTCCATGATTAAAAAATCCTGCGCTTCGCGCCGGATTTGTCGACCGGGGGCGGGCCCGAAGTAGATGCTGAGCTTCAACAAAGGCGCAAGAGAATTTATATTACGCTAAAAGATGATATAAGATTTTTGGGAGCTTCACTACAAGCAATTAGACATATACGAATGTTCGTAGCATGTAGTTAAATATAGCTGAAATGTTTTTATAAATTGCACCATTCAAAAATGACGTTTTTTTAGAGGCTTCCCTACTATCAATAAGCCATATATAGAAGTACGTGGCATGAAGTTAAAAAAACGTTAGAATATTTTCAAAAATTGCATAATTTACAGGTGACGTTACATTTACAAAGCCTCTCATCTTATCAATAAGCCATGCACGGATGTACGTGGCAAGCAGTTAAAAAAAAAGTTGGAAGAAATTTTGAAGTTAAACATGGAGGTCCTAAAAACTATGATATTTGAATGACGTCATTATGGACGATCCCTGAATATCTATAACACATATGGGTTAGTCCGTAACATGAAGTTAATACAGGATGCAAACAAATTTGATGTTGAGACTGGGAATACTAGAAACTATGGTATTTAAAGGACGTCATTATGGACAATCCCTGAATATCTATAACACATATAGGTAAGTCCGTGACATGTAGTTAAAATAGGATGGAAACATATTGAAAGTTGGGACTGGGAGAACTAGAAACTATAGTATTTGAAGGACGTCATTAGGGACGATCCCTGACTGTATATAAAATATATAGGTTAGTCCGTGATATGTAGTTATAATAGGTTGCAAAAATTTTAATGTTAGAACTGGGGGTACTTAAAACTATGATATTTGAAGGACGTCATTATGGACGATCCCTGAATATATATACTGTCAAGTCCGACTATAGGGGAAATAGGGGGACCGACATTTTTAGTCCCGTTTAGCCGATTTCCCGTTTAACCGTATAAGGGAATTTCCTTTTAACCAAGTTATTTACAATTTCAAAATTTGTTCTATTTAGTCATAAAATGTCAAGGGCAAGAGATGTACACTGTTGTTTAATTATAATTATAGGTATTGTGATTCAATGAAAAAGTCAGTTATAGCAGTTTGTCTCGTTTTGATTTCATTTGGACGCACACAAAGACTAATGTTATGAAGATATACCGATATAGAATACCGGTTTCTTTGATAATGCTTGTTTGCGTATGGGTCTCTAACTTATGTAATATTTTATATTTTTGTTTAGTGTCTAACGTGTTTCTTTTCCGCTTAGTCAACATTGTCGGTTGTGAACTCAATAAGAACTGAAGACTGAATAAGCAGTATATAATAAGAAATAACAAAAATAAAAAAACCTATGTGACCTATAAATAGACAACCTACTTACTTAAATGAACGATAATTTAAATGCTGAGATAAAATCAGTCTTGTGGTCAAGTACACAGTAAAAATTCAAGTAGTATTTTAGAGAGAGAGATAGTATTTATTCATAATTCGGCTCCGTTTTTTACAATTTCCCCTATAAATGACCTAAAAAGGCCTCAAAAGCGTAGAATAACAGTCCCTTTAATCCGAATTTCCCTTATATTGGTTCCCTTAAATCCGGATAATTTTAACATTGGAAGCATAGCTGGCCAACCAAATATTTTAAATTCGTCCCTTGCAGCCGTTTTCCCTTGAATCAGAATCCCTTATAGTCGGATTTGACAGTAAGTACTGAATATCTATAACATACTCTCTGCGTGTCTGACGTAGCAGACCACAGAAGACCATTGATAACTGTAGCTGAGATAGGTTTGCCTGTACTATAAAATGTAATTACTTGGGTTCGCCCCGCAGAACTTTAAAATTAAGTATGTACGAACACTTTCCACTTGTTTACACTATCTTTTGGTTTTTGGAAAGCTCAATTTTCTGATTTTTGACATGGGTCCAGTTACCTGTTAATTGTAAAGAAATGGCCAGTCTGATCAAATTGAAAAAAACAATACAGACCTGCGCGCTCGCATTTGTGATTACTCAAAAAAAGTATCAAGTAAATCGAGTAGACGGTTTGACCTGTAGCAACAGACGTGACAGACCACATTGGCTTAACAGGATTTACTCGATGTTGTTGTTGTAGGTGTAGAAGCCTCCAATGAGAGGAATGTAATTTGCACAATTCTACATTATGGATATTTAAGCCGATTAAAAATGTTAACTCACTCTACACTCCTTCAATAACAATGAATCGTAAATCCCGCCACCCTGTATCACGCCCCGTGTATGACTAATGCAAAAATGTTATTGGCCAATAACAGTTCAGTAGGCCCCTAAAAGGATCGTCTATAAATAATGCTTGGTAATTTTGTGGGTAATAACGATAGTAGATGTATGCACTATGCACAATTTTTTTTTAAATTGAAAGGTGAGAGTAGGGCAGGTCCCTACAATGTAATATTTTGTAAGACATCATTTGTGGAACATTCTGTAGTAGTACCAATGTCTACCATGTAGTACCACGTGTGAATTTGCTGTCTTGCTTTAAAATTACGTATGTACCTTCCATGAGTATATTTGATGGTTTTTATTGCCATTTGAGACAAAATTTAAAAAATTGGTCCATTCAGCTGATAATTGCGGGCAAACTATAGTTTAGATCATTTCCTAAAACTATACAGCACATTTCGCTAATATTTAGAAGCGAGCAAAAGTTGTTTGATTGAAATCAGTTTAGAATTGCGACCTGTAGAGGAGTTGCTACAGACACGACGACAGGCGTACAGACCGACAGACGGACACAAAACCATTTTAATAGATGCAGCTAAAGCTCAGCATCTAAATAAAACAGGTATACGTTATCTATAAATATATTAAAAATTACAAATATAAAAATAGTGTCTTAAATAATTACACTATCTAAGCAAAGAAATATTTCAAGTAAAGGAATTAGTTAAATTATCTATAGGTAGGTCGGACTTTTGAAGGCTTGCCTACAAAATTCCTACTTCCTACTTGGGATTTATGGCTCACCCTACTTTTTACCCTACCCTTATTTCGATTCTCAGCTCACCCTACATTTTACCCTACCCTACTTTGAATTCTCAGTTTACCCTACTTTTTACCCTACCCTATTATATGCAGCATTACCCTACATTTTAATTGCTACCCTACTTTTAACATAATTTACCTAGAAGAAAAATATTTTTCTAAACCTGCCTTTACGTTTAATACTACTTTCATTTTAATTTCTATTACATTTAACTCACGTTTTTAATTTACTTGTCACCACTTTTTAAAGCACAACTACATTAAACCAACACTAAAGAAATTAAAGAAAAGTGGAGTGAGTAGTAAGTTGATGAATCGCTATTTATTTTAGAAGTGAATGCGGGCAGAAACTTCAAATACAACGTATTTTTCGGTTACCCGCTCGTTTTCTAGTTGCTCTATGAGCATCAGCGCATGAACGTTTATGATCGAGATGACATTTTACTAGGACTTTACACTTCTGCTAGTTTCGTGCAAATCCCTACCCTACAAGTTGTGCTCCCTGCTTTTACCTACCCTACTTTTTAAAATCAAATCGTACCCCTACCCTACCCTACCCTACTTTAAAATTTTAATATTGCCCTACCTACACCCTACCCTACTTTTTCAAAATCCAATAAAAAAACCTACTTTTTACCCTATTTGTAGGGCCTACTTGTAGGTAGGGTCCGACCTTAAGATAAATATTCAAATTTTGTTTTAGTTTTTGTACGTAGGCGGAATAACTAATCGCGACAACAACAAAAAATCCGGCGCTTCCTGCCGGATTTGGCTACCGTGGGCCCGAAGTAGATGCTGAGCTTCAGCGAACATTGGCTTCAACAAAGGAGCAGGATGACTTGAGTAGCGCTAAAATATGATCTATGAAGTAAGGATACTTCATTAAAACGGCAATGGTTACCCCTAAATTTAAATTTTGCAACATTTTTTTCCATAAAATTCGTAATTAACTCGTAGTTAACTAACTGCGATAACATCTGGGTGGCGTGTCTAAAAAATGTTCACGTGACATCCTTTATGCGTCACCCTTAACCTGCTTACGTAATGTGAATGCGAAAACCTCTGGGTGGGGGTGTTTAAAATAATGAGCACGTGAAATTATTTGAGCGTCACCCTTAACCTGCTTACTTAATGTGAATGCGATAACATCTGGGTAGGGGTGTCTAAAATAAGTGCTCACGTGACATCATTTGCGTGTTACCCTTAACCTGCTTATCTAATGTGAATGCGATAACATGTGGGTGGAGGTGTGCAAGAAAATGTGCACGTGACATCATTTGCGCGTCACCATTAACGTGCTTACCTAATATGAATGCGATAGCATTTGGGTCGGTGTGTCTAAATGAAATTTGCGCGTGACATCATTTGCGCGTCACCCCTAACCTGCCCACCTAATTTAAATGCGATAACATCTGGGTGGGGGTGTCTAAATGAAATTTGCACGTGACATCATTTGCGCACTACCCCTAACCTGCTCACTTAATGTAAATGAGATAACAGCTGGGTGGGGGTGTCGAAAATTTTTTTTTCACGGGACATCATTTGCGCGTTACCCCTAACCTACTTACCTAATGTAAATGCGACAACAGCTGGGTAGGACGTCATTATGGACGATCCCGGAATAGCTATAACCTATATACTGAATATGTATAACATATTCCCTGCTCCCTGCTTGTCTGACGTAGCAGACCACAGACCATTGAAAACTGTGGATGAAATTGGTATTGGGTACTATAGAATGTACTTGTATTCGCCGCGCAGAACTTTAAAATTAGGTATGTATGCACATTCTCTGTATGTTTACACTACCTAATGTTTTTTGAAAAGCTCACTTTTCTCATTTTTGACATGGGTCCAGTTAAGTGTTAATTGTGAAGAAATGAACAGTCCGATTAAATTGAAAAAACAATACAGACCTGCGCGCGCGCATTTGTGATCGTTTAAAAAAAGTGAAGGTCATAGCTTAAAAGCTGTGACCTGTAGTGTACGGCCAACAGACAGACAGACAGACAGACAGACAGACAGACGGACGGACATGACCATCACAATAGATGCTTAAGCTCAGCATCTAAAAACATAAAGTAGGTATATATATATTTTCGTAGTATTAGACTTTTTTTATTTTACATACAATTAAAATTAGAGGTTTTGTATTATTTTTAATGCAGGTATGAGATGCGGACGTTTCACTCCTTATTTAATTTTATGGACTACGTTTTCCGACATGGACTAAACACATTTTTTAAAATTATATACGGGGCATGAATAATTTTAATCCGAGAAATTAACATAAATCAAACCGTGTTTATGAATTAATTTTAACTTGATGTGACAGACCACCAGATAAACTAGATCTGTATCATCTATTATTGAAATTTACATTTTAAAGAATAGCGAAGACACATTTTTTTGTGATTTTGTAGTTTGCATTAAAGAGAAGCTCAGACTTACTTTTGTTTCTACAACATTTAATTACTGCATCAACTTTGCATGAATTACTATGAAGAGAAAGAGAGAGAAACGGTGGTAAGTGAGCGAAAACTGACCCTGGTACATAATTGATATTCAAATTCTTAGAAAATCAAATAAAAACTGTACGAATTGTACGTTTACATTATTGGCATTACATACCGTGTTATTATACAACTATTAATTGAAGTCTTATGTAATTTCAAAGAAGTATTGCACGGTTATTTTTGTCTGTAGGTCAAGTTGGGTTACTTCTCTAGTGCCATATTTTCATACCAATATATAGTGGGCCTAGACACGTAGTCTTATCATTAAATAAAAGTCGTTCCCATTTTAATTTTTATCAACTTTATTGGGGCTGGTGTGTTATTAATAATTAGGTACTTGAATACAATTTTATTTATTTATCCTGTTAACAAGGTTGGACAATAAATGATTTATCGACTGAAAAAATATCTTTTATATTTTATTCTTTACGAACGGTTTCATAGACATGTGAATTAATGTTATTTTTCCTCTTACGCAGTTCCAGTATATAAAACTGCAATATACATCATTCAATGAAATGCTGACAAACGAATAATTCTTGTAGCAAGTAAATGCAAATTCTACACACGAGAAACGTTTTCATAACTATAACAGCAGAATTTAATATGACCTAACAGACACTTGCTAAAACAATTCACCTCTAAAAAATAATTTGCCCACCTGCATATATGTGCGCAATGAAAAGAATGGGATTTTTGTGGCCATCAGCCACAAACGGTATAATATCAGCTAATAACGTTGAAACAAGTGCATATATGTATGCAACAGTGAATCTACAAATTTGCTAATGTTAATTAAATAGACGCCATATTTAAATATATTTTTACGTCTTGAATTGTGTTGGCAATTTCTCAACTAATTTTAATGAAATTTGAATTTTTTGACGGTAACAATATTTTTTGAAATGTTATTTATGGGATTTTGAAATTTAAAAAAAATATTTTTGTTTTCAAAAAATCAAATGTTGCTATCACATTTAAGTCCACAATATTGTTTTAAAAATTTGATTTTTTTAAACTTCTGTATCTTATTTAACGTTTAGCTAACTTTTGAAAACATTAAAGTATTGTCATATTTATAACATTATCTAAAAGGTTAGTATTGGATTTTAAAAATTCCAAAAACTATTTCCTTCAAAAGATATAAATATATAAATGTTACATACCTTTTTGAGCCTTTTTAAGATAGCGCGTTTTTGCAAAAAAAATTTTTTTTTGAAATTTCAAAGTCATAGAAATAAAATTCCAAAAAATATTGGAAATTTCAACAAAATTCGAATTTCATCAAAATCGGTTAGGAAATTGCAGACACAATTGAAGACTTAAAAATATATTTAAATATAGCGTCCATTTAATTAACATTAGCAAATTTGTGACTTCAACCCTACTCTGTTTGCATGCTTTGGACAGAAAAAATAGTTCGGTTGGTTAAACGTCGCCCGGTTGTGACCATTCCCTTTAAAGATTATGTTGTACTTTTATATTAAATTTATTTTTAAAACAGCTATTTAATTGTTAGAAAAATAAGATACACTATATTTTGTTGAACAATGCAGCCTATATGCTAACCAGTGTAAATATCCCTTCTTGAATTTAGTACATTATTGCCTTTAGCTGCTTTTGACAAAAACGCCATGCCAAATGGTTTATTTGGATTAAAAAAAGTAATACAAAAAGTCAGACTATATTTTAAAAGTCCAGATTATATGTATCTAGACTGCATTTTGCTGCATTTTGCAAAGTGAGCTGCTTAAGTTTAAAAAGTTTTTAATATTTTAAACAGTTTAATACATTGCAACCTCGTAACTTCTACACCTTTTATCCGATAATTATTAAATTTGGATTTTTTTCATTAGTAGGCTGTTTGCTAGAAAAAAACATTTCTTGGATTAAAAAATTTAAATTTTTTTATTTCTCGTTACAAAATTAAAGAAATTAATTTTATAAGGCCTAATTATAACTTGTTATCAACATTTTTTCAAATGCCGTATTTCCTCTTATAGTACGCGGGTCACTAATAATGCGCCGGTCTCTAATAGTAAGCGGGGGGTCGAGGGTCGAGTTTTGATAGTACGCGGGTCTATTTAACACACTATTCAATGGCAGTGCGCGGGTCTCTATTAATACGCAGGTCTCTAATATTACGCGGGGGGTTGAGGCTCGAGTTTGGATAGTACGCGGGGCGTACTTTCAGAGGAAATACGGTATATTCAAAATTCTAAATTTTGAAAACACTGACCGAAAAAAATCTAAGTTTCAGAAAAAAAGCGAAGATTATTACTAGGCAAAAAGTGCCTGATTTTTTGAAATAGAAATTTTTTAAATCTCGGCGTACTACTTACCACTTGGCAAGGTTTCCTTGTAATACAAATACTAAGTATTACGGGCATTAAATGTGGGACTAGAAGTACGCAAATAGGAATCACAGAAATAAAATTTGATCCTATTTTATGAGCTGTATTACGTCTTTTATAACTCACGAGCAAACTTCGCCAATGTTATCTCTAGTTTTTCAAAGTAATATTTTTTTTTGAAAAGAGCATCGCAAAAAACTAGAAATCGCTTAACAACATGCTGCGCACTCGGAAATTTTTTCGACAAAATAATTTTTTTGTAATTTCAAAAATGGTCAAAATTTCAGATTCTGATTTTTCCCATTACCGTAACTATGGCAATTTTTAGTAATCACAGGTACCTACCTGCCTGTATAATTATAAATTACGAAATTATCAATAATTCTGAAACGTATTCTTAGGAGCTGTAGTACTTCACGAAACTCACTTAAAAGCTTTTCGCAACTCCAAAAAGGTCTATCTGCGCCATTATAAAATCATATACATTAAGTAAGGTTTACATTACATTGTTAGTTATGCAAATTATTTCGTTGCATTTCATTAGCATAATGTTTTAATTGAAAGAAATTTCACATATATAAATTACCGTAAGTATCAAAAGGACTCATGTTCATGTTTAGCTAAAATCAAAATTCTCAATCTACAAAACAACTAAAATATCATGTCACCCAAAGCTTGCACATGGAGTAATTTCCATTTTTTGAAATCAGGTAGTAAGAATATTTTGCAGCTTAAAACAAGCACTTTAATCCTGTTCTCTCTACGTTTATGAATGCATTCTTTAAAAAAACAGGTTCAAAATATTATCACCGTTCAAAAAACATGCAAATAGAACATGTCGTAACTTGAAAAAAAAACATACAAATGTGTAAATTGTTCTATTTACATCCTTTAAAAATTTCGAAACTTTCTATTTGAAAGATTTTGAAAAGTCCAATATGTTTTACATGATTGTTTCAAAAAAGTACAAATGGTTCTATTTGCATTTTGAGACCCGCGTAGTATTGCAGGCCCGCGTAATTATATTAAATACTGTGTTAAGTAGACCCGCATACTATTCAAACAGACACCTCTATTACCCGCCTTTTGTTGCAAACCCGCGCAATACTACAAGACAAACTTGTTTTCGGAAGTCGGAAAATGTTTTATTTACATGCTTTGAAGAATGCAAAATGCTCTATTTACCTGTTTTTTTAAAGAATGCATTCATAAACGTAGAGAGAACAGGATTAAAGTGCTTGTTTTAAGCTGCAAAATATTCTTACTACCTGATTTCAAAAAATGGAAATTACTCCATGTGCAAGCTTTGGGTGACATGATATTTTAGTTGTTTTGTAGATTGAGAATTTTGATTTTAGCTAAACATGAACATGAGTCCTTTTGATACTTACGGTAATTTATATATGTGAAATTTCTTTCAATTAAAACATTTTGCTAATGAAATGCAACGAAATAATTTGCATAACTAACAATGTAATATAAACCTTACTTAATGTATATGATTTTATAATGGCACAGATAGACCTTTTTGGAGTTGCGAAAAGCTTTTAAGTGAGTTTCGTGAAGTACTACAGCTCCTAAGAATACGTTTCAGAATTATTGATAATTTCGTAATTTATAATTATACAGGCAGGTACCTGTGATTACTAAAAATTGCCATAGTTACGGTAATGGGAAAAATCAGAATCTGAAATTTTGACCATTTTTGAAATTACAAAAAAAATTATTTTGTCGAAAAAATTTCCGAGTGCGCAGCATGTTGTTAAGCGATTTCTAGTTTTTTTGAGATGCTCTTTTCAAAAAAAAATATTACTTTGAAAAACTAGAGATAACATTGGCGAAGTTTGCCCGTCAGATAACAACCGGTTAGCCCATTAACAGAGGTCACCTAAAGTTTAAAAAGTAAACCTTTATTTTTATTAAATGTTGTCATTAGATATGACTGAAAATCGACTTTACTGGACAGCATATGGGAATCCGTGCTCAATTTATTCGATGAATCCGGACGGTTCAGACCAAAAATTAATTTTTCAGGCAACTGAGTCAGCTTTTCCAAAAAGTTCGTTCCGAGCCATTACAACATTTGGCAATTACGTGTACTGGAAATGGAGGGTCCATAGAACGAAGATGGGAATTTACAAAACTAAAAAATGGGGCGGCGGAAACGCGACATTAATATATTTGCATACTGGAGTAATTAGAAAAATAAGAATACAAATAATCATTGCTGCATTTTTTCATATATAAACATCCAAATTCTAAATTTTGGGATGTGTCCAACTAATAAAAATTTATTAACTGCATTTCCTATTAAGTTAAAACCACTGCCTAATGTTGGTGTGTCTATAATACTACATAATTTGAATATTTTAGGATGATGCGTTATACACCCTTCAAGCGTATCACTCTTCCAAGCAGCCTCATGGTGTCAATTATTGTGAAAATCGGATAGATGGTCAGTGTTCCCATCTTTGCTTTCCCACTTCATCAAATGGAATTGTGTCTAAGGCCACTAAGTGCTCTTGTCCAGATGGTAGCACGCTTTCCTCCAACCAGCTCACTTGCACTTTCACAAGTTATGACAACATTGTATGATAACGTTATTTTGTGACCGACCCCTCACTATGTAGTGTTACTCTTTTGTTGTTATCCTTACATGCATGCTAATCGCATTTGTTTAAATTAAATTAAAGTTGTTTGATATACACTACATGTATAAAACAAGTGGTTTCAACTTCTCAAAAAATATGGTAATTAAATATTCTCCACTTTTCACAATTTCGCGAACAGAACACTTCAGAATTTTTAGAAACAAACCACTTTTAAAAATATGAACGTTTACAAAAATTCCAATAAAACCAAGAACTATCAAGGTTTGCTGCTTCCGGTTTAGTTGTGCCGGAGTGCTGGTATTTTCTAGGTTGCATTTAATATGTGGACTTTCCAGACATCATTTATTTCCATTAGGGTACGAATTGTTAGGGTCAACCGCTGGGGTACTAATATTAAGGGTACAATATCCGAAGGGACGACTCCCAACTGAACACATGCATAAAGCCAATGAAAATATTACTATTTTAGGACCCACCTAACCCTGAGTTATCTTAATGATGTTATTTAAACGGCTATCTTGAACAGTAACTATGTCAATAATAGCCGGTGAGGCCAACTTACCCTGCCAATGCCATCTTTTATAGTCCGTATTATTCCTTAGTGATCATCCATTTGAATTATATTCATACATCATTTAATACAATCATAATACTGCATAAATTATTTACTGCATTTACGCCCACAATTACAGATGTATTGATGCATGTCAAAAAAGTACACTTTTTCTAGTGACTACTGCTGTTTGTATTCATCATTTGTGTTTAGTTTTCAGTGGGAATTGTAATAATGGAATTTTACGTTTAGTTAAATATTGTAGTGATCGGAAAACAAATGTGATAGAATTTTAACATTTTTAGTATGTAGTTAAATTTGTGTCACGCGGAATATTTATTACTTCATTCATTGTACCTGTCACTAACAATGTGCTAACAATCCAGCTTCTTTTTTTATCAAAGCAACTGTATAGTTAGTTAGCTTGACAGAACAGATGACAAATAACTACAAACAACTAAATTACTACGCTGCTGGATCTAGGATTCAAAATTCTACCGATTCTTTCTTTGCCAAGCACAAGTAAGACTTTAAAGTCTTAATTTCAGTTATTGTTCGTTGTTATTATGTGATGCGGTATGATAATTCAGTTTCACAACTTTGCGAAAGCTAAGCTTTTATAAATGGAGTGTTTTCTGAGAAAGCAATAACTTTTGTGACGTCATTTATGGACTACCCCTAAACAAAAACGTCTACTTTATAACATGCTAAATTGGTACATATAGTTTTTGTGTCTTCGTTTAATGGTATTTCGAGAAAAATGGAGATAGTCATTTTCGCTTTTAGCAAAAAATGGTAATAGTCAGTTACGCTTTCAGCCCCAAAAGGAGATAGTCAGATTTGCCTCTTCGCTGACGATATATGAGTCAGATTTCAACTAACTGTGTAGTAACCCTGGTAAGTTTGCACTATTTCAGGTAAAGATTACTATTTTAATTTGTTTTCGTTGATAATTTTTAGTTTTTAGCAAACTGCGCGCATTTTTATCCATTTAAAGTTTGCAACTATCAATCACTGCGAGTACATAGGTCAGTTAGACATTTATATAAATGACAAAATTGAAGATCTTTTCGGCATAAGGTGTCCATAATAATTCCATCGAATATTTAATACCTTCTTTTTTTAATCACTGCCGGGGATTTAATGGTGACCACCACAGTTTATTACTGTTATCGTCATGGAAAGAGTTGTGCAGCAAAGGTTCAATTAGTGCATCAGCCAAAGCAGCCAAACTTAACGTTCCAAGGCCCAAAAGAAAGAGGAAGGCCTACAAAAGCCCGCCGACAGCCACTTATTAGACAATAGTTTCATATTCAATTTCAAAATTTTTGTAATATTACGTCGACATCATGAAATAAGTTTTTAAGTTTTTTTCAAAATAAATTGAAACAAATCATTGGTATTGAAGACATTGTCCCTATTATTATTATTATTATATGACAGGGGTTCGGTCCCAAAACACATTGTCCCTAACTAGATGCATGTTTAATACTTCAATAGTTTAGTTATTACATGCATGTGACTATTATTGGAAGTTTAATTATATAATTTTACACAATACGGTAGGCGCATTAACTTGAATTAGAATTTATTATTTATTACATGCTACGTGCTACGTTTCACGCAGATTTCGATTTGCATCTCATCACCAGCTTTCCTTTTAGAGTTACTGCAGTTAAAATAATTTATTTTTAAATATATAATCGTTCCAAATGAATTCGTATTTTTACTACTGTATAATAGTAATAGTGTAATAGTAATTATGTACGGCAAATCTATTTGATGATTTAATTGGTATTCAAAATTTATTTTCATTTCAGGAAAAATACAGAAGGCAACCCATGTTAGCGTGTCTGGGCTCGGGATCAAAGAGCCAGTGTAGGGGGTAGAATTCATTTCCTTTTTAAAACCGCTGCTATTAAATTCAATATCAAATGCTTACCCCTAGCACTTTTAATGGGAAACCGACACTCAAAGTGAGACCAACGTAGTATTAAAAAATTGTACTGCAATGTATTAAACTCTGTGTGTCTGTGTCCTATTTTTAGCTAAAACAATATGCTTATTAATTATTTTTTGACTTTGTATTTCGTATTAAAGTGGAGTTCATGTCGTATTCCAATTTTAACATGTGCTCTATTACACGTCTGGTCACTGCCTCATAACAATGTGTCAAATAGACCCGTGTGCACACAATGTAATTGTTTTCATTTCTAACCGTGTACTACTACGTAGAAATAGGCCTGTTTATTGCTCATTCTACTTCCGATATTTTCTAAATGATTTATATGATTACTAATTGGAGTAGTAATACGCCTTGACTTTTCATCACTTGTCCACGAAAGCTGTACGAGAAAATACTTTTCCCACACAGTTACCTAATTTTTTTTGTAATTTCAGTTAAAAACTGATTTTTTTTAATTTAATTTTTTTTTATTTCTAAAATATTTTATTTCGTTATAATTTTAAAAAATTCACTTGAGTAAATATTGTGTTTTTTTGATGTCTTTACATACTCCACAGTTACCATTCGTGAAAAAGTTCGAATTAACTTACAACAGGATGACACCAAAGCGACCGCCACTGTCCGGCAAAGCAAAACAATGCATCACCAGCCTGCATCTCACAACCTTTACTGAAAAGTTGCTGGCATCAATTGCGCTACTTGTAATATTTTCCACACCAAATTGCAGTGCTCAAACGGAGCGCACCACGCGAAATTCGTTATGTGAAAAAACTTGTGTAGATGTACAAAATAGTGTGTCCTATCTACAAAATCTTACAAATAAGTTATACGTTACCAACAACTTGTATTTGAACTTCTTAGGATAGGAGTGCACAATTTTAATCCTAATTACTCTCGTTTTATTTTAGAAATATTTTTTGCAGTTGCCACAAATAAAAAGTTGCAAAATATTGAGCTATACATGACGAACTTGCAAAATGCTACGAGTAAGTAACTACAAAATTTATATTCTATTGCAATGTTCATGGTAACCTAATTTATAATTGTGTAGTTATTATTACTCAAGTTTAATTATAATTTATTTATGATGGCCTTTCAGCCATCCTTAAGCAGAAGTTTCAATGTGTCGCTCATCTATGTTTAAACGGCGGAAAGTGCTTTGTCGTATATAATAAGAGACACTGTGTAAGTGCACACCAAGTTTTGGAGGAAAGAACTGCGAAATTTGCATTGATAAAGCAGTTTCTTCTCGAGATCATTGGGAGCGTAAGTGCAACTATAGTTTTATAATAATTAACATAAAATTACAGTTCAACCATTGTTATGCACTTAATGGATGTAATTTTGTACTTGAATATGCCATATATCGTCGGTAAAAGTCATTTTGTCCTAAAGTCCATTAAATTGGTAGCTGCTGTCGAAGTCTCGCTCCCGCGTTGTTTCATACATTTAGTAAGGGTGGGATGTTGCTGACCATGTTTCACTCATGACGTACAATAAGGGGTCGTCCAAAAAGGGTGTAATAAAAATACCATTTCCAGAACATATTGCGCTTCTTAAAAACATGTAAATAGAACATTTTGTACTTTTGAAAAATATGTAAAAAAGACATTTTGCACTTTCGAAAAACATGTAAATAGAAAATTTCCAATTATGAAAAACATGCTAATACAAGAATTTTTACTTTTGAAAAATATGTAAATAGAAAATTTTGCACTTTTCAAAAACATGTAAATGCAACATTTTGCACTTTTCAAAAACATTTAAATACAACATTTTGCACTTTCAAAAAAAAAGCAAATAAAACATTTTGCACTTTTCAAAAACATGTAACTAGAACATTTTGCACTCTTCAAAAACATGTAAATAGAACATTTTGCACTTTTCAAAAAGTTATGGGAATAGACATTTCATGACGCCTTTTTTGGACGACCCCTAAGTTTACGTCATAAGTAAAACACAGTAGGTAACATAACGTCTTTTGTGGACGACCCCTACGTGTACGTCATGAGTGCAATTCAGTCACTAGCATATTAACCCCACCTAATGCACTCAAATCAGAGATTTGACAATGATCAGAATGCGGCAGTAATCAGTAATGTCGAATCCAAAACAACCAAATCATAAATTATATTTATCATTGTTATGAGAGTTTAATTCAGAGAGAATTACAGAGAATAAATTTAATCGTGAATCAGAGATCGTGAAGTAAAGTCTTACGGAAAGCATCCTGAATCCTTTTCTTACCCCGAGCTACGTGACGGCCAGACGTGGAAAGTGTCTTTAGCTCCAAACCCTCATTTGCATCCCAAAGTTATCACCCGTGTTATTTCGACAAGTTCACAGTAAGCCCATACTTACCTGTTCATAACCTTTTGCTTACAACCACTGAGTCTAATCGGTCTCCCACACCTAACGTGGGCGTATCAGCTCTATCCGAGGTTTTATTTGGTGCACCTGACTTTTTCCAAGTATTTTATGCGAATTTAAAGTTGCACACCTTAACAATTAATGTATTCCAGTGATCAAATCAATTCGCTGTAAGCTTAGCATCTACTTTGAACCCACAATGGACATTTGTATTTTATTACGCAGTGACCTAACAACAACCCTAAATTAGGTACAAGTAGCTTAGTAGAAACGTAATACGCAAAAATTGAATAGTATTACAAATATTTTATGACATACACCATCAGATTGCAAATCGTTTTTGCAATCACCCCAGCGTTGTATTGAAGACCTGTATTGTACTTGAAACCCGCGTTATAATAAAAGTCAGAAGTTTACCCCTGGCGTTGTATTAGAGACCCGTGTTATATTAGAAGATATACGGTACTTATCGACTCGGAAATTACCAACCTTTGGTAATAGTTTTCAAAGTAAGAGCTTAGCAGTTCTTTTGCAAGACTGTACCTAAAATGCGTAGGTTTTATGTTACCCGTTACCCTTAAAAAACAAAATCATTGTATTCCAATGATGAACCCAATTCACTAGACGCTCAGTTTCTCCTGAGAGCCCACGGTGGACAAATGCAGATGGAAAATTTAAATTACCACTGACAAATTTTAATATTTTAATTTTATTAATATTGATCAAAGAAATCGAATATCTGATAACATGGACGTAGGCCAAGCCCATAAAAGTTAGGTTGCTTCAGTTCTGGCTTAGTATAATATGTATCATGTAAGTACCATACTATAAATTTCTACTACCTCTCTAAATTAAAACATTTGAAAGCAGTAACAGGAAGACAGATTGGATTTTTAGTTAAGCTGAATCAGTCCAGATTTCTTTCTTGGGAACCATTTCAATTTTTACTTTACAGACTTGTGTTTCTGGTGTATGGTCAAAATCCAAAGAATTCTGAGCAGGATATAGCGGGTCCAGCTCTTGCTTAATTAATTTCAAGTCAGTTTCATTTTTATTAAAACTGGTAGCAGCGCAATTGAATTGATTCGTACAAGTTGACTTTGGGTTTAATGTTTTCTTCGATTGTGTAGCTTGGCTGGTTGCTGCAATTTTATTATTGCTGCTACTATCACAAGAAATATCAATTTTCTTACTCTTCCGCTGCTCTGCCGAGCGTAAATTTGCATTGCTATATCTAGCAAATTGCCTTCTCTCGTCCTCACTCAGAAATTGACACTTTTTCATGTGTTGAGTAGCCAGTTTGGAAAACTTATACGATACGTCACAAAACTTGCAGGGGAAAGGTCGTTCATCCGTATGTGATAGTAAGTGTTGTTTCAACTTTTTTGCAGTACCCCACAGTTTACCGCAGATGTCACACTTAAATTCTCGGTCACCATCGTGATACTTTGCCACATGTTCTCGGAATGTCTTTCTAGGGATATATTTGTAGCATTCTTTACAATGAACTCGTGTAGTGTCATGCATGGTCATGTGTTTGTTGAGATCCTGGATCACTGAGAAGTTTTTGGAGCATCCTTCTTGCGTGCATTTAAAGGGTCTTGCATCAGAATGCGAAGCCTGAGTGTGATTTTTTAAATGGTATTTACTACTGAGAAGCTTGGCGCAAATGGGGCATTTCCAGCGACGATGGTTTTCTTGCAATTCGTGAAAATCTAAGTCACAGCAGCGAGAGAAAAAGGCGGAGCAAACAATGCAGGAAAATGATTCAGACGAAGTCGACGAGGCTTGATTTCTAACCGATGCGGGGATTGAAGTGATTTTTTCCGAAGGAGGCTGTCGCTCCGCATCACGTGATTTAAGGATACCTTCGAGTTCATTCTGTTTCCTAGACGCGTCTGTACTCGGAGTTTCGATGTGCACTTTTTGCAAGTGCAAATTAAGGCGGCAGGGTGTGTAAACCGGTTCAGAGCAGAGCTTACATTTCATTACTGATTTGGATTCAGGTTTCTTTAAATGCTTGGCCAAATCTGCGTCACTTAAATACCAAGTGTCACACACAGGGCACAGATGATTAATGCCACTCGATTCGGAACCACATTGTTCCTTGGAATTGTTGTGAAAGGTTTCAATGTGTTTCTCTAGGGACGTTGAATCTTGAAAGGATTTAGTAGGGCAATATCTGCATTTGAAATTGTTGTCCTCGTGGACTCGTTTTACGTGCTTCTGTAACATGTTATTCATTAAAAATGATTTAAAACAGATTCCACACTCAAAAGGCTTGTCCACGACGTGAACTTGAAGGATGTGATTTTCTAACCCATGTTGTGTTTTAAATTTACGACGACACAGGTCACACTGGAAAGTAAAAGCTAATTTATATTTCAAAGTAGTTGGCCGCTTTTTGTCAGGATGTTTTTGCTTAAAGTGTCGCAGCATATTACTTTGTGAAATATTTTCATTGCACACGCTACAAGCAATTTTTGGATTTGATTTTCCTATCGTTAGTTTTCGTGTTTTTGCAGAATGATCATTAGTTGGATGATTTTCGTTCTCAAGCTTCGCTTTCGACGATGCCTTAATGGAATTCCTTGTTTTACTTTTTGATTCTAATTCAACTTCATTAGGTGTATCTTCTGGTTCTGAATCATAACATGATGCTTCGCTTCCAGTGTCATCCTCGATGCTGCCATCGTTACCCCGAGCAAAGAAGTGCGTATAGATTTTTGTCTTATTTCGCTGCGGACGAGGACGAGTGGGACCCGGATCGGACTCACTGGATTGACTGGATTCTGTGCTAGAATATCAAAACCAAGAAAAAGTCAAACATAATGAGTTTCAATAATATACACGCTTAGAAAAATAGGAGTGAATTGACTACTTTACTGTTAATTTCTAACTACTTTCTTGTTACTCCGACATCCACAGTGAATCCTGTTAACCACGGTCAACAGGATTATGGTTAGTGATTTACAGTGAAAACTGTTGGACTGAGTATACTAGAACGGTGTTGGATCACGCAACACTAATCGTGTTGAATGATTTTATTAATTAAAAAATAACACCAAAAACTGGAACCGTACCCCTGGATTCGTACCAACACCCTTTGGAATACGAACCTGGCTCCTTAACCACTGCACCGTGATCGATTTTAATTTTTTTGGTCTAAAATTACTGCAATAATATTTACGACGATGTTAAAACTTGCTATGGATACAACTGATAATAAAATCAGAACACTTAATTCAAGCTAAACATTGTAATTTTAATTTTTTCTAAAACCTAAGAGCAGTCCCAAGAATAATAATTTTTAAATTTAGCTTGCAAAATAATAATATTATATTATTTAAATAATTAAATTATCAGTATTGCATAGCCAGAAACCAATAAAAATAAAGGAATTATCTGTATTCTGTATTGTGATGATCATTTATTGCTCTTAATATTTTGTCTGCTGTTTATATTATAGTTAAAGTAGGAATAATGTGCAATGATTATTAGAACTGAGAATATAGTATAATTTATTAAATACAATAAGTAGTATAATAAATAAATGGCTTTACTGATTTAGTTTACACAGAATGAAAACATACAATGAATCTTTTTATTTTCTTTAATGCACTAAATTTAATTTAATTTAAAAAATTACTGCGATTTGAACCCCAACATCCATAACATAGAGTAATTAGGCGCTAGCACGCATTTAAAGATTAAAAGTTACTTACATTCCAGTAACTACATTCAAGAAACATTAAAAAGTCAAAATTGAAAAATATTGGCTTTTCGTAGCCTGGTGTGGCAATTATTCATTTTTTAAATCCAAGCAAAGTATCCTTGCTTTGCGCACATGCAAAGCCACAGAATGTCAGCCATCACATCGCATCGATCACAAAATCACAACAACAATGAACTCTAACTTTACTTCAGTTCTCTACCAAGACCGATGAGACCGAGACAACACATAAACCGACTATCGAATCGAATACTTCTATAGCCGAATTCTAAAATGATTGATTTATGGCAACATCTGATACTTAGTAAGTAGGAGAATTGCTTTACTGTAACCAATCAGCTACTTTGCTTTGGAATTGTAAAGTACTAAAAAGCGAATATTTGAGGGTGTTGTAGAGTACTTATAACGATGTAGTATTGGGTCTCGTAGTGCGCAAAAAGGAATACTTGTGGGTGTAGAGGCCAAATTTTAGGCTGGTTGTTGGTGTTGAGGCCATATTTCAGGGTGGTTGTGGGTGTAGAGGCCATATTTTAGGGTGGCTGTACAGTATTTTAGGGGGGTTGTGGAGGACGCTACACCTAAAATATGGCCTCTACACCCACAAATATCCCTTTTTGCGCACATCAGACCTTTGACTTTTTAATGTTTCGGGAATGTAATTACTGGAAGAATTTAAGTCACTTTTAACCTTTAAATACGTGCTAGTGCTTAATTACGATAATTAATTATGGGGGGTTGTTTTTAATTAGTGATTACACGAGGGGGTTATGGGGGTTGTAAATGATCAGGGGGATTATGGGGGTTGTGGGGATTTAAATAGGAATACCCTCAGAAGATTGCAAGTGAAAGATTTAGCTGAACTTGGATCTGGACTCCAGTAATTTTGAGGCTGGCTTTGACTGCAAAATTATATAAATATGATATGATGATATTATAATTAATGCCCAATTAAAAATTTCCATGTTTATTAAAAAAAGATACGATAAAAAACTCGAAAATAAATCGTAGATTTTTATCGTTCTGGTCGAATCGAGCTGGAGTATTCGAGTATTTCGAGTTTTGAATTGTTTAGAGTTTCCAACATTTAACTCGATCGATCGACGGTCGAGTTCTGTTCGAGTTTCGGTTCGAGTTGGCAAAAGTCGTCTCGTGACGAACCTTCTGGGTTATGGTTTGGCACGAGTCGAGTTTAAGCAAACTTGACTCGAAACCCGAACCGACTTGATTGCAGTCGGATCTAAAATTCAAACTCGACTCGAAATCGATAAGAAAACTGATTAACTCGAAACCGACTCAAACCGAATACAATCGAGTCGGATGGCACTAAACTCGACTCAAAAATGCTTACCATTAATAAAATAAAAATATTCTTGCCACACTCTGAAGTCGTGAAATATCAAAATATTCTAATCAACTCGACTCGTGCCAAACAATATTCTGGGTCGACTTCCGACTGAACTGAATGAAAAACTAAACAAATGCATGTCCGTCCTCCTGAGAAAGCTGGCGTAGCTCTTCGCAGTCCATGTTGTTGTATCTAAATTGCACATATTAATATTTGTTTTAGTGTTATATGATTAGCGTATATATTTTTAAACTCTCTGACGCATCTTTGTTGCAAACCCGTATCTCGCATGTATGGGGCTGTCCATTAATGATATCGAAATATCTCCATTATTAGGACCATATGACTCCAGCTTAATCATTGCGTAAATGGCTCTTTAACGTGGGACGCCATCAACATCCGAGTAGACGGTTGTAGGACATTATCCCCCCGGACATTTTCCCCCCAAGCAGTAACCCCGGACGTTTTCCCCCGGTACCCTTATTTAAGATGCTAAGATGCATATTGTTACACTATAAACTGATAATTCGTTAAATGGTATACTCACAAATCCAATTCAATCTAAAAATTAAAATGTAAGCGAGATCTGCGTAGTGAAACACAAAATATTATTTCAAAAACCTCGAAAAGGATACTGAAACAAAATCAGCTTAGCTCATAATAATATTCTTGAAAGTTAGTAGTTGCTAGCATACTTAAAAACTTGTAAAATATATGTACTACACTGTTTCTCCCATATGCCTGAAACTTCTGTGCATGTGTATGCTGACGTCGTAAAAAATGCTTAGTTACAAGATGGGAGGTTATAAGACAGTGAAAAACTATTTAATTCATTAATAACGGTAAGGTACCACTACCTCTGAACTTTAAAACTTCCTCGGGAAGACCTCGCTTACGGTTTAATTTATAGATTGAATTGGATTTGTGAGTATACCATTTAACGAATTATCAGTTTATAGTGTAACAATATGCAACCTAGCATCTTAAATAAGGGTACCGGGGGAAAACGTCCGGGATTACTGCTTGGGGGGAAAATGTCGTACAACCGGACGCCCTCTATCTGAACTCACAGAGTTTTGAAGCTCTCACTCCGTCCAGCTCCGTCTCCACTGAACTAGAATAAAAAGAGATTTGTATAATAACAATAATAACATATTAAATTGTAAACGTGTTGCCAAAATTAATGAAGTTGCTTCTGAAGCAACACAAGGTATAACTCTCAAATGCTAGACTCACCAATCATGTTCAATCATCCCGAATAAAACTCTGGCACTCCCCCATGGACTATTCAGACAGACCTTGTAGTTGGAGTTGGAGGGATGCAAATCGGATTTGGGATGCCTTTTGTATCTGTATCTTTTCAAATCCGAATCCAAAGCGCCGCAGTTTCCGTAAATCTCAACAGCCCCGATTTATCTCAATACACACAAGTACGAACAAAAACTACGAAAACTAAATCTAAGCTTCTGCAACTCTTGGCTTTTATTGGCAGGTCACGGCGTCATGCGCTTTTCCAGATTAATCCGGAATTTCCGGAATGGCACGCCCTAACTATGGCATTTATATGTGAAGCTACTGCAATTCAAGTCAGTCCGTTTTTCTAGTCTTGTTGTGATATGGAACTGTTTGGACAGCCCTACCCGCAGCTATCTCGACTTTTTTTTCTAATGCATTCACTTTCAACCTAGCATTCGTAATAACCGTAACTCGTTAGATGAGCACTTTCTGGTGTGCCTGTGTGTACTCTGCTTGTGTGTTCACTCTGAAAGTGTCAGCTTCATTTTTTGCCCGTAAAAATAATTTAATGTCTTTTGTATATTTACGACATTAATACGTATACATTACCAGCATGCTCCAATTGAATTAAGATTTTGTATTTGCTCTTTCAAGACATTTGATACATTTGACTCAATCCTCAACTCCTCCGACTCTCACTCAATGCCAGTCAGACAGATAGACTCAAGGCTCTACTGCTCTATAAGTTACCCCATGTACGTGAAATATGTAATCATACTGGTATACGGACACTTTACTCCTGGACATTCCCCCTCCTCCAGGCCGCGGACATTTTCCTCCCAACTTCGTACCGTGGACATTTTCCTCTGTATAAAAATCACACTAAAATAAACTAGCATTCCTTTTCAGACATATTATGCATTCATATACAATCTTAAAAATATCCAAAATTCATAAACTGAAGTTTATTAAAAATCTGTAATTTAATGTATTAACGTTTATTATAAGTAAAAAAATAAATTTTCAGAAAATGAATTTATTTTAGTGATGTGATTTGAACACTAACAGCAAAATGTCCGGGAAGAAAATGTCATAAGTCTGGAAAATGTCCTACTACCAATCATAATGAACAGAAAGAACAGTCTTGGAGTTAAAAATTACACAAACTCATGGAATTACGTGACAGGTCAGATGGCAATAGTCCTACGTCTCTCTCTTGAATCAGAAATCATTTTTATCTAACAAACGAAAGACAAAAATTGGCAGCTGTAAAAAAATAGCAAAAATGTAAAAATGAAAGTACATTATGGTTCTGATTAGTTGTAGTGTAGCAGTTTTAAAGGGGGAAGAAAACCCCTCTTCCCCCCCCAAAAAATAGGAATATAACATCTAAGGCTTTGCACTTGAGACTTGAAAGCTTAAATCTTACATTGAACGTTGAATCCGAGGCGGCTATACGGCGCACTACCGGTGCGGTGCTGGGTTGAGTGCTAGAAGCAGCAAGGACATGCCTAAAAGCCTAATCGTAAGTTGAAAAGATTAGGCTTACGACTGTAAATACGCGTTTATACCAAACCATACTGCTTTACTGGAGTAGTACAACGAACGATGCGATGCGATGGGGTGTTCTTCAGAAACTCATGCCTCAACATGCTAACTCATGCCCAACAGCCCAACTTCGATAAATCTTGCCCAACAGCCCAACTTTGATAACTCTTGCCCAACAGCCCAACTTCGATAAATCTTGTCCAACAGCCCAACTTCGATAACTCTTGCGCAACTTCGATAACTCTTGCCCAACTTCGATAACTCTTGCCCAACTTCGATAACTCTTGCCCAACTTCGATAACTCTTGCCCAACCGATAACTCTTGCCCAACTTCGATAACTCTTGCCCAACTTCGATAACTCTTGCCCAACTTCGATAACTCTTGTCCAACTTCGATAAATCTTGCCCAACAGCCCAACTTTGATAACTCTTGCCCAACAGCCCAACCTCAATAAATCTTGTCCAACAGCCCAACTTCGATAACTCTTGCCCAACTTCGATATATCTTGCCCAACAGCCCAACTTTGATAACTCTTGCCCAACAGCCCAACTTTGATAACTCTTGCCCAACAGCCCAACTTCGATAACTCTTGCCCAACAGCCCAACTTCGATAAATCTTGTCCAACAGCGCAACTTCGATAACTCTTGCCCAACAGCCCAACTTCGATAACTCTTGCCCAACTTCGATAACTCTTGCCCAACTTCGATAACTCTTGCCCAACTTCGATAACTCTTGCCAAACTTCGATAACTCGGTAAACAGACTTTTCCTACCTGGACTATTCCTAGCCGGATTTTTCCTGCCCGGAATTTTCCTACCCGGACGTTTCCTACCCACTGCCAAACCTAAGACTTTTGCTACCCATGTAAAAAAACCGGAATTACATATCGCGCAAAGGTACACCCTCAAAGTTTGTATTGTATTATACCCTAGAGTGATTTTAAATAATATAGACTTGCTAATAAAGTAATCTTTATTACTTTATTATCTGATAAATTAAATTGCTAATAAGACTTAAAATGCACATTTGTGACTTTTTGAAAACTAGTAAAACTATTAATTTAACATGCTCGATTGAAACTGGCGTGTTATTACGGTACACTCATTAATAATTATAGTTACTTGTTTTTTATTTCGACAGTAGTCATGGTCATGGGTAGGAAAAGTCCTAGGTTTTCTTGTGGGTAGGAAGAGTCCGGGTAGGAAAAGTCCGGGTAGGAATAATCCGGGTAGGAAAAGTCCGAGTAGGAAAAATCCGGGTAGGAATAGTCCTACAACCCGATAACTCATGACCCGCTTCGATAATTTAGTCCCCACAATAAAGTTGTAAAATAATACAATTTTAAGATATTATATTTCCGTGATATTGCGACTTTGTCAACTATTGCCTTCCCACACAGGGAGGGCGAACAACATTATTTACTGCTACACGAGGGTAGTTTGAGTATACGCTACGAACTGGTGGCTTTTCAAAGTCGACTAGAAGTCTATACAAGTCTGCTAAACCTAGGTAGGTAGGTACTTACCTATCTTTATACATTAATATATTATCCCTTCGCAAGTTTTTCAAATACTTTGAGGGAATGTACGGGCAACGGGAACGAGTCTACTACTACTAAGCTCCAGACTTCCCTAGACCAGACGGCCTTCCAAGTCTAAATGGGATTTATTCCATCGTTTTCCTTGTTGTTCACCTGTGCCACAGAACAGGACGGAATACCATTCAAATCTTTCATTATTTACTTCTCCATTATGGCTACAAAAGTATGCGATTAACCTGTTGTAATGGGAGACCATTAGTACACTTTACGTTCACGTACTCGATACATCCTCGATTCTCGATTCTGAGGAAGACTCACTAATAATGTGCTACCCGTAGAGGTTTGTATACGGAGTCCTTTGGGCTATCGTCGTTGGGCGACAGTGTAAGTTTATTTTAATAAAATTGTCTTTCTCTCTTTGAGGTTAGGTTAGGGTTTTTTTTCTGGGGGGGGGGGGGGGGATAGGAACATGATGACTGAAAACGGTTAGATTATATTTTTCCCTCCGCCGCTGGAGACGGCCCCGCCCAAGGCGGTTAGGTTAATTTAACTTGCAATCGATATAACTTTTGGACAATTCAACTTACATATTTAACTATAAAATGGTCGATGAAAAATGAAAATGATGAAATGAAGTTCCATAGAAACAAAAAACTGCAAGTCATAAAAATACAGCGTGATCGACGTGATGTAAAAGGAAAAGGAATGTTATATTTTCGCGGTTTGTTATATTTTGTTACGAGCAAACGGATTGGTGGATTCCTGCTATTGACCTTCAAATCGATTGGAATAGTCCAACGAATGTAAAATTGTAGGAGAATGGGGTCGGACACAAATGGCGACATGTACATTGAGGGTGGGTCGAGTGGAAAAAGCTGACACTCCATGTTAAAGGTAGCCATTTACGCAATGCCTAAGAGCCTGATGACTAGGTGGGTTCAAAAGTTTGGTAAATTTTAGTGGCACCATTTAGGTCTGGCCCCAAATACCAAAAATAGTACAAGAGCACACACACAGTGAGGGATATGCTTAAACGATGTCATCGAGCTTGTGGGTCGGTCGCTAAAACATCTCCATTTAAGTCATTATGTTAAAAACGTGTCATAATGGAGTGGGTGGGTCCTATATCTGACTTTTTTGGATGACAAAGTTTGTGACCTATTCATTTTCCATTTTCAACAAAATAGAAGTCAGGCTGAGGCCGCTAAGGCCACGCCGGATGAAAATTGATAATTCTGGTAAAATTTTCATGGCTGGCTGACATGGCCTCACATCTCATTCTTGTCTTACCTTTTGACTTTTCAATAATTCAAAAGAATGTTTCTCTGTAACAAAACAGTTGTATACGGCATTGCCGGAAAAGAAAATCTGCGTTCGTTTTATTAAATAGTAGTTCGTTTTTCGTTTTACTTACAACTTAAGCATCGTTTTCATTTTACTAATTCATGGATCGTTTTACTAACTCATCGCTCGTTTTACTACACCATCGCTCTTTTTACTATAATTGTCAGCACTACCCGCCATAAAAATTTGGAGTCCCTAAAAAATCCTGGATCAAAGCGTGGGTAACTAAAATCGGTTTTAGCATCTGTGTTCCAAGTTTTGTGCGATTTGAATGATTGTGGATTTTATAAGACAAATACCTTGTATGAAAACTTATGGGCCACCCTGTACATCGCATCTTTCGTTTTACTACATCAATTAGTATTATTGGCCGTAAGTTCACACCTAAAATTATTATTATGTTGGCTACTTTCATTTTTGTTAATTTTTTACAGCTGTCATTATTTTTTTCTAGCGTTTGCTTGGAACAGTCAGCGGACAAAAAATAAATAAATACCCCGAGGGGGCCCCTGAGGTGAGTATCCGCAGTATTGACTGTTAAGGGTACTTCTCTTTTGCCCACCACTTGAGGTATATAATATCTTATAGGTTAGGTTAGGTTGGGGGGGGGGGAATATAACCTATCCGTTTTCAGGCAGCTTTAGGAGCCTGGTTCAGTGTGCGGTACAAGTGCGGCATAGTAAGGTCTGCCGCACATGAGAATGTGCGTGCGGTATAGTAAGGTATAGCAGAAGTGCGGCATTTGAGAAGATACCACACATGTGCGGCATACTAAGGTATATGAATGTGCGGCATTGTGCCCACTCTCCTTCAGTCTGACCGCTTTTAGTACCACCTCAAATAATTAGGGACCCCTCGGGGTGTTTATTTATACCTTGTCCGCTGTCTGTGGAAAGAGAAAATCAAAATGATTGCTCATGCAAAAGAGAGACGTAGGATTATTACCACCTTTCACGTAATTCCATGAGCGTGTTATTTTTAACTCCAAGACTGTTCTTTTTGTTGATGATTGGTTTCAGGACATTTTCTTCCCGGACGTTTTCCTCCGAAGCATTTTCGAAATTTCCCTGCCAACTTCGTACAGAGGACATTTCCCTCTCAGTATCACGTCACTAAAATAAACTATTGTTCCTTTCCTGAAAATTTATGTTTTTGCTTATAATAAGCGTTAATACATTAAATAAATGGATTGCAATAAACTGTTGTCGTACTTCAGTTTATGAATTTTGGATATTCTTAAGATTGTATATGAATGCATAATATGTCTGCAAAGGAATGCTAGTTTATTTTAGGGTGATTTTTGTATTGGGAGGAAAATGTCCTCGGTACCAAGTTGGGAGGAAAATGTCCGCGGCCTGGGGGAGGGGGAATGTCCGGGAGTAAAGTGTCCGTATACCAGTATGATTACATATTTCACGTACATGGGGTAACTTATAGAGCAGTAGAGCCTTGAGTCTATCTGACTGGCATTGAGTGAGAGTCGGAGGAGTTGAGGATTGAGTCAAATGTATCAAATGTCTTGAAAGAGCAAATACAAAATCTTAATTCAATTGACGTATGCTGTTAATGAACTTGAACTAGGTATTAGTGTTTAATAAGGGTACACTAGCACTAGCACTTGAATTATTAGCATTTAATGGCTGTTCTTTGATAAGTCATGCCTAGGCCGGCAAGTCTTGCCCAACTTAGGTAAGTCATGCCCAATTCGACTTCGGTAAGTCATGCCCCATTTTGATTCGCCTAATTATTACCCTCCTAAAAGTATGTCACAATAGTGTAAGTTTATTGAGTGACCGGTCGAAATCTTGATTTGATACATTTTTTAAAGTTTTGGCGGGAAATTTAAAAATTTTAAATTTAAGATCCCTATTTTGCTGCTAAGGCTGCCATTTAACATTGTTTTTTAAGGTAATAGTTACACGCAATAGGAAAATACCAAATAAAATACATCTAGGGGTAGCCGAAGCACTGAACCAGGCTCCTAAAGCTGCCTGAAAACGGATAGGTACATTTTTCCCTCCCGTCTGGGGCGGGGCCGCCCTTGGCGGCCGAGGGATGCGTGTACCCTTAACCGCTTCCATGCAGCTTTCCAGAAGTCAAATAAGGCATGAATTACAAAAGTTGGGTATGACTAGCAGACGTTGGGCAAGACTTACCGGGCTAGGCATGAGTTATCAAGAAACAGCCGGGTGCACTGGCACTATCTATAATTAAAATAGGTTGCAGTAGTACTAGAACTATTTAAAATTTTAAAAATACAATTCGTGGTGAGTGGTGACTATGTACAATTTTTATTTTTATTCGATTAAAAAATTCGATTAAAATATAACTTTTATGCTACTTGTGCTATGAGATTAGAATACGTTTAAGGAATGTCTAAATTTTGTCAAATTTTGTTATTGAATAATAAGGTAATGCCTAATCTCATCCTCATTAGGGATATGCAACCAACCAAACTTTAAATTAGAATGCTCACAAGTATTTTAAACATTAAGTCGATAAAATGTATTCTGTACAACTATGTACTGCCTATTTACACCTAAGTATAAGAACGTGTAAGTCTTATTTTTAATTGTAAATGAAGAAAACATTGGGAACCTAGTAAGGAATGAAACGTTAATCAATATCAAACTTCAAATAACTAATAAGTTGCTAACATTAATAAGTTGCTAACATTAATATTATAAAAACTATTTTACATATCATCTTCTGCTTCAAGAACCACGCTTTCGTCATCCAACAACTGATCTAGGAAGTTTTCAGTTTCATGATCGTTTACAACGGATATTATTTCTAAAGAAGGTACAAGAAGATTAATTACTTCAATCGGTAGTGGAATCTTTTTCTTAAACTTCGTTCTAACTGAGAAAGAGTTAGTAGAAATAAGTGGATCGGAAGCATCAATAGAGCGGTAGAAAACGTCATGCATTGTTAATTCACGTGACATCTTTCTAGAATGAAACTCTCTATCTTGTTTGTAAATTTTATTTTTGGCTTCTGATGCTTCTTCACCAAGCATACCCACAGGGACGCTACTAGCTTGAATAATTTGCCCACCATGAATTATCATTTTGTGTACAGTTGGAGTTAAGTAATTCCAACCGTATTTGTCTATGTAGTTCCTAAACCACGTTTGACAAAACGTATTGTATTTTGCTACGTCCAAAGGTAGTTGACAATTCAATGCAATGAGCAGTGTACGCAATCCTTTAACCATATCTTCATCTAATTCTAGAATTTCTGCAAACTTAGCGTAGTCTTTAAATGCTCTTCTGGCAGTGTTGCCATCGTTCGAAGAGCCTGATCCATTTGAATTTGGTAGAAATACCCTTAGGCTCATTTCAAACCATAATCTATCCCGCATTAGTATTTTTCTCTCATCATACTTAGCTTTGTTTTCCCCCCGGGCCTGCCATTGTTCATAATCTAACTTGCATGACATTGTGAATAGAAACTCCAAACTTCTTATCCAACAGTGCGTAGGTGATATCCCATGTTTTAGTCGCCCATCAATAGGGTTAAATTTAGGACCATTTAAATTCGCAAGAATATTAAAATCCTTGGATGAACTTCCACATATTGCACAGCTAGACGTTGACTTTGTATTGGTTATAATATTTAAAATTTTGCCATCTATAATACTCAAACACAACTCAAATTTAATTGAAAGACTACACTCATTAGACAATCTGATGGGGATAAGTGGAAGATTAACAATCTCTTCTTCAACTCTACTTTTTTCAGCTAGAACCAATTCAGGTGTTTCCTTCGCGAATTGTAGGCGGACAGGCCTGCAAAATCTTACACTCTGAGGACAAGGGTTTTGCCAGTATAAGATCCCCTTGCTTCCTATAAGACGCTGAGGCACTATTGTTGTTGCAAATAAAGAAGAATCATCCATTTGAGTTTTGTCGGTTTCGTTATTATACCCTTGCTTATAATTACTTTGCCCGGTACTGCCATCAAAACCCCAAGGAACAATTAGAGTGCACTGGTCATTTGTAACATTAATAGCCATCATAGAGTTTAAAATTGAAGCTTTATTTACTTCAATTATCCGCTCTACTGTGTGCTTCAAAAGTGGGAAAAGGCCAACAGATGCTAATGTCTTGGTTATTGTGACACTATTGTCCGGCGGTCGACATTTCTTTTTTGCCTTCAGCACTCCGTCATACCCAGGAAAGATTCTGGCGCCACAATTATTGACCTTTTCTTTTATTCCGTCGTATTGATATCGACTTAACCCAAAGTCAAGAATAAGTCCCAAGGCAGTTTCATTGTCTAGCTTTTTTATTTTAGGTCTATTCGATTTCGTAAAATTTAAGGTGTCAGCCGTTTTGCCAGGGTTTTTCAATAAAAACTGTATAATTTTTGAAAGCTGATTGTCAGTAGTGCTTCCAGAATCTTTGAAATATCTAATGACTGCTTTAGTAAATTGATCTCGGGTGTACTTTGTCATAAAAAGTATGCATGTATCTGTAACTTCGTCACGCTTACTTTTTACGGCTTTTTGCTCATACGGTAACCTTGGCCGTCCACGTTTGCGAATGTTTGAATTTTCCATTTTCTTAAATAAATTACCGAATTAATGGATTAAATATATTATATTTAGTCTAGTATTTAGACTATTAGACAGCTTATATGCTCATAGTCGCAAATTTTTAATTTATGTGTGTATTTTTAATGTTAGAAATACATAAGTAAAGCCCAGTTGTAAAAATAGTTTGTCACCAAATCACCTCACATGGGCTATGTGATTTTTTTAAGTGGTGGAAAGCAACGATTTGGGCATGCTGTAACTTTTGCAATTATGCACGAATGTTAGTAAAACTTAGTACTCACGTTCTTTGTACTAAAATATCAGGGCGCTTTGAAGTAAAAACGAAAAGTTTAAAAATAAACAATTTTCAAATTTTGAAAAAAAATCAAAATTCGTATTCATGCCTTCCTTGTTTCCACTATAGTTTTAAATAAAGTCAAAACATATTTTAAAACTTTTTTGTGTACATAAATGTTTTGGTTTAGCGATTCCAAAATAAGTAAAACGTTATTGGCGTAGGCGATGAACGGCGCCTTGTAAAGGGAAAAAAGTCACAAATTTGATTTATTTCATGTTTGGAGTTGTAAATCATAAAAATTATATTCACAACAAAGCTTTAAAATATTTTTACAAGATTTTGGATTTTGAGTTTTTTTTAAATTTCAAAATTCCAAATTTGTATTTTTGTTAAACTTTTCATTTTAACTCCAACATACCCTAATATTTAGGTACAAAGAACTTGCGTACCAAGGTTTACTAAAATCTTTGCATAATTGCAAAAGTTACAGCATGCCTAAATCATCCCAAAGCGTCGCTTTTTACCACTTAAAAAAATCACATACCCCATTTGAGGTGATTTAGTGACAAAATATTTTCACCACTGGGCCAAGGCAAGTAGAATAAGGTACAGTCAATCGCAATGGTAAAGTTTGAGAGGGATGTTTTGGTGTTGAGGTGGAAGAAAAAGTTGGCGCGAAGTTTGTATACTCCATAAGCTCAGCATTAGCTTTTTCTCAAATTTTAAAATCTCTCTACCTCAAAATTTCCGAAACTAATCCCAATGTTATTTTCACACTAGTAAACTATGTTTTGTGCTCTTTTATTTGACACCTAGCTCAATAAAATGGGCCCATGTTTGCCCGACCTTTGACCTGTTAAAGTTGATACGATCTGTGTGGATTTATATTACGGCTGGAAATTTCTGGCTGCTAGATGACGTCAAAAACGAGGGGAGCCGTCGAAACCGATGCCCAAGTAGATTGACTGCACCTTATTATTCTACTTGCCTTGCACTGGGGTTTATTTATGTATGTCTTACAAAACAAATATAAATTCAAAATTCGCAACTATGATCAAATAGGCTGTCCATAAGTCGGAGTACTAGTCTTTAATAAGCGTATATGACATAGTATATGTTGTTCTTCTCACCTAATAAATTTAGAAACCGTTGAAAGTTAGCAACCAAAAGACAAGTTTTAGAAATAAGCTTACAATCCGTTTCCTTACTGATATTTGGTTGCAGTTAGTAGCAAGTTCTTTTTTGATTACTAATTTGATTTTCTTGTCTAAAACATAAATTAAAATTAAAATATAGAATGCTTATGAAAGACACGGGCATTAAAAGAATGATAGAAGACTGAACCTAGATATGCCTTACCACGAAAGCAGACATGTAACCTTTTTAAAAAAATGGCTCTTTACAAATGTTTTCGACTATCCTCCGAACTTGAAATTGAAGACATTTTCCTCCAAGCACGAAAATAATATATTTAACTACTAGAAGCTAACTACTTTAGCTACTGTTTGTTTTCATAAAACTTATTCACTCGTTAACGTTCTCAAGAATATCTAAATTTTGTATTGTGAAGCACTACCTATTTAATTTTTGTGTAACAAATACTTATGAAACAAAATGTTGAAATAGTAATCATTTGATAAATGTGAGAACAAGAAGCATTCCAGTTCTTTATTAACAATTTAAAAAAATGAATTTAAGTATGTTTTACGACAGCATAATTTTTGAACACAAAACACTAATCAAAACCTCCATTTTTTACGTTTTCTAAAGATTTTATTTAGTACTGCAAGGAAAATGTCTTTGGCCCGCGCTGTGAGGAAAATACTCTAAGGAAGAATGTCAGGGAGTAGTCTTTCGTACAACAGAATAATTAGTAATAAATCCATTGTAACAATTTTTCGGCATACATCGGATCAAACAATGCTTATTTTATGTAGCGAGACTAGCAACGAGTTTAGAAAATTGAATAAAGAATTCAATTGAGTTTGTGGATAACTTTTTTAATAGAACCAGTTGAAGAGAATAACACTAGTGGTAAAGTCTAGATTTAAGCACAACTACGCTTGCGTTGCCTTACTTTTTTGCATTTTAAAACTATCATTTTTAGCCAAAAAACTCACATATATGCAACATTTTAGGTGAAACCAAATATTTGGATTTTGCCTCTATGTAGAGCAACGACGCTTACAACGCTTAATATTTTAACTTTGAATATTCACTGATTTTTATTGGATTTAGCAGTTTCACTATTTTAAGATTTTAATAAATTAAAAACTACAATAGAAATTGTTATAAATGCAAGAAAAACAACCAAACGAATTTAGAAAAAAACTGTTCGTCTAAACATTTAGGTGAGGTCATTCATGGACGCTGCTATTCAAAATTATTAAGATTTTAGTGACGTTATTAATAGACTAATTGTAAGTCAATTAAATAGTTAAAATCTGAGTAATGTCATTTACAGGCCTTCCTTTTCAGAGAGCAATGGTTTGGGCAGCGTCATTTATAGACCATCCCAAAAAAATTGCTACCTTAGTTGACATCATTGATGGACCTAGCTATTAACGGAGTTTAATGGACCATCAAAATAAAATGTTGAAAATTTAGGTGGCGTCATTTCTGGATCCTGCCATTAAAAGAGTGATGATTTTTGCGAGGTCAGTTATGGACGATCCCAGTAAAACAATAACTCGATAGTTATTGAGTTATTAAGATCTAGTTACTACAACAGTAACTAGATTTTTAACTACACTTTTCCTCTCCCCTTTTCCTCATTTTCGTGTATTGTCTGGATACAAATTCGTGATAGCTGCGCAAGGTGTCCAAACAGTTTCCTATCCATGCAATCAAATGGGCACGGCCGGGTTTGGACACTTTGCGCAGCTATCACGAATTTGTATCTAGACAATACATGGGTATTTGGTCTACCTATACACTTGTAATGCAATGTGTGCTGCTATTTGAGTTGTTTTTTATAACCTACCCCCCCCCCCCTCTTACCCACATATCTATCATAATCATAACCTGTGGGTGCACCCGGAGTAATAATGATGCCTATTATATCGTGTATTTATGTATTTAGTTAGAAGTTGTATTTGGGATATTATATTGCTTGGTTGTTTTTTAGAATTTTCTATTTTACTGTATTTAACATAGCCCACCCGACTGCTCCCCCATCCCGTGGTACTCAGATGTGAAGCGTTAACTTGCTAACGCAACGCAGTTAATAAGCTGACATGGTACGATGTTACCTAGATTAACTTGTACGTCAGTGCCGCGCGAGTTTGAAATGTCTGTAAATGAGTTATCATATACGTGACACGAAGTTGGGGTCGAACACAAATAGTGCCACCCAGGATCAGGGTGGGTCACTTGAAAAACGATGACATACCATGTTAAAGATAGCCATTCACACAATGTTAAAGAAGTTTGCGAGGTAGGGTCTAAAATTTTAGTAAATTTGGGTGACGCCATTTCATCCTGCCCCTTCAGCCATTTTTGGTGGGCTTTATCTTAAAAGTTTGTGATCTTGGTCCATTTAACTGTTAATTGAAGCGAAGAAATGGTCAGTCCCAGCAAAATTAAAAAACAATACAGACCTGCTCAGTCGCAGTTGTGATCATTTAGAAGTAGTTGAAAGCACATCCCTTCAAAACTGTGACCTGTAGTGTACGGCCAACAGACGGACGTGACCATAACAATAGATGCTTAAGCTCAGCATCTAAAAAGCACCAACAAATTGATCACTGTCCCACCAAAAGAGTGGGAGAAGATTAGCCTTGAATTCAAAATAAAGTTAGTCGACTCTGTTCCGAATACGATTCGGGAGCTTTTGGCCGCAAAAGGAGGTCATACCAGATAATAAATAGATTTAGATTTTTTAAAATCCAAAATCACGAAAACTTGTTTCCCTTATTTTTTCATTAAATTTTTGCATTTGATGTAATTTATAGAAATCCAGTAGACCTCCGGTTTTTTATGCATTACAATTAATAACTAGTAAAGTGACTTACATTTATTTACGTTTACACGTTATTTGCTCTAAACCGTTCATGAGTTATATGTACTTTAATTCATCACAACGCCAATCGCGAAGACTTACTTACACACGCTGTGCATAGACAGCATCACGTCAGCAATTTTAATGCTGCTTGATATTGCTGATGCTGATGCTTACATCAAAAACTCGGTAGATATTTCTCGCTATGCTATGACCTCATGCGCATGATCAAAATCCTATTCACACGGTCACATGTAATTTTTAAGAATCGATTCCGGCAATTATTATACACTAGTAAAATATACATTATTATTATGTATTGTATATTATTTCCTTTCATTGACTTAGGCGTCGTCCATATATCTCGTATACAAAATAGGGGGAGGGGGGGTCATACTGATAGATCACATTTGTATACTATTTATCGGAGAGGGGGGGAGGGTTCGAACCCTTGATCACGTATACACATTAAATTGTGAAATGAACAGAAATTACTGTTTTATTTTTTCAAAATTTCTAAAAATCTGTCACTTGTTTTCTATTTATACTTTGATTACAGGGCCCTACGGAGAGTTAAATTGTATTGTAGTGCTAACAGAGATAAGATAAAATGAATATATCTTTATTGAATTTTTTTTAAGTACTAATTTTATTTCTCCCTATGCAGTCAGTGGACTATCAACATGTTTGTACAGAATTAAATGCTTGGGATTAACAACTTACATTCTTTTTAGCAAAGTAATTGAATATAAACACCGAGCATTTATCAAATTATAGCTCTGACCAGCCGCAAATACTTACTATAAAAATAAGGAGATAAAATAATTTTTACCTCAATGCTGGCTTCATCGACTTGAACGTAGTTGAAAAGTTTGAACTGCTGTGGAGGCAACCGAAAGTGATGGCTAGCAAGGATAAAGCTGCCATTTGTTTGCATGCAAAATTTATCCTTGCCAGTCTTCACTTTCAGTTGACTCTACTATACTTACGCTCGAATTCTATTGAATCAGATGAACATTTATATATTAACCCTGGAGATTTAATTTTGATTCCCCATCAGTTAGTTTTAAATACTTCATATATTTAAATCTAAACACGGAGTATATAGAATTGTCCACTGACTGCTATATACCATGTTTCCTGTAACAGGGTAGGGTTCTGACATTTAATAATTTACTTGTCTGGGAGGTTGGATAGTTGGATCTTAAATAGTGGAAGGTTGCAATTTGAGTAGTGGGCTGCGCGACAGGCGTTACAGGAAATACGGTGCATAATTCATTGCCATATTGAAATACTTGACTAAGTTCAGCTTCAACAAGTGGTATATATCATTTTTGAGCTCTTAAAAAAAGTAAAACAAAACTGTATGTTCTCACTTCTGGCCCATAATAGCACTTTTTAGCGGGAGTTTAAAACAAAACAGATTGTTTTGCAATGCTTTAAAAACCACCTGGTGTCTAGCAGTCCAGCTGTAAACATAAACATAATCAGATTCTACTAATTAATTCCGTTTGAATAGTGTATCTTTTATATAAATTTGCAGTGAGTAACCAGTAGTAAGCAGTTTTGAATTTTTGAGTTAGCGCGAAACCTAAATTACGTTTTTCTTCATTAAAAATTAACTGATAAATCTAAATCACGTTAAATTATGTCTAAAATTGATGTAGTTTACTTGCTCGCTCTCCGCACTGCCTCATGTAACTGTTAGGGTTGCTTTACCTCCTTGTTTTATGACTAAACTTTTGTCAATCGAAAATTACAAACTGCATTTAAAAGTTTCAAATATATTCTATAAATTAAATACTATATTGAAGTTGGAAAAAGTTTAAACTATGGGTCTAAAAAGTCTGAACCTCAAAATAACAATGTTTAGAATTTAGGTTTTACATTTTTATCAAAACAAGAAGCACTAAAAAATGAAATACTTAAAAGTAAAACTACATTTTGGCTGAAGTAGGTAATTTATAAAATGTACCAATGTTGTTTTGACTAGTAAATTGAATAATCCACAGTTATTTTGAAAATCGGTATTTCTTATGACGAATGTATACGTATATAGGGGGGGGGGGGGGTTTCGTCAATGATCACGATTGTATACTTAGAGGGGGGGAGGGGTTAAAAAAGTCAAAAAAGTGTATACGAGATATATGCACGACGCCATACCTACCTACACGCTCACGTAGGTGCACAATATATGAAGACACCATGTGTACAAAGCAAAGATGGGAACGGACCGGCAAAATGACAAACGGCAACGGTAGTGTATAACGGCTAAAGGCTATAAAGCTTACTTCAGCGTGTATATAAAGCATAAAGCAGTAAAAAAAGTAATATTCTTCGTTTGTCTCTCACCGAATCTCTCGTGAGGTAGCTTCAGAGCATCAGAACAGAATCTTAAATTCTCATCAAAGACCAACAAAAAACTCAACGTTTTTCCTTAAAAGAGAAAATATTACTTGACTAGATCAGTTAATAATAATTAATACATATATTTCACGCAAAGTAAATTGTAGATTTTAGTAGATTAACAATTTATCACAAATTTAATACATATTATATTTTACTGTACCTTTTGATTTGCTATTTACTAATTTATATTACCATCCTGTCCATATAAAACAGTCAAAATTTTTGACAACTTTTCGTCAACCCGAACACCCGACCCGCCAACAACGACATTTGATAAAATTGTTAAAAGTGCAAACTGAAGGAAAGCAGTGAAAATCCTATGTGGATGAATAAAGTGGATGCATATAATACCTAACTGAAAGAATTTTTATTGTGCAACAATTTTATTTCAGTAGGTGCGTAAAAATAAAAATAGCAGGAGCTTAAAACATTTTTAAAAAATTCTACAGTCGAACGATTTGTTTTAAACCATTTCTTGCTAAATAGTATAGTATCCATGACAGCCTTGTATGAAGTGAGTGGGAATTTAAATTGTTTTTCGACACAAATTTTAAAAATCGATCACGGTGCACTGGACTGCCACAACACATTAACTATTCATTACTAATTTAGCATACATATACAGTGATATAAATGCTTCAACAAGTTTAGTGTTGATTTAACAAGTTTGGTGTTGGGTTTTGCAACACCAGTCTTGTTGCATGTGGTTAACAGTTTTCCCCACCCTCAAAAATTTCAAAATTTACTACTAAACTTGTCAAAGTTAACAGTCTAACCTGTTGCCACGGCCTAACTACATTCGCGTCAAGATCTTTTCTAAGCGTGTAGAAAGATAAAATCTGGTTAATGAGCTATAGTTAACTAAATTTTAAATAACAGACAGGAAAAAATACTGATAGCTATAGTACTAATTCATTATATTATGTACGACAGCTTCGGTTTTCTCAAGAGCTTACCCAACATCCTGCAAACTCATGACTTGATTTTCAGGACTTATTTTCAGTGGCGAACTAGTTTCAATTGACAGCCAGCTATCTGATGTGCGGGCACAGTACACTACTATCACTTGTTAGTACGACGAGATGCCCGTCAAAGTTTCAATACAAGCTTTATTAGTAGATTCTTCCGAAGCCGTAATTTGAATCCTCTTTAACACAAGTTTCACTATTCGATTTCCACACTTTTCCTTCACCTGTCGTTCCCATTCTTCCAATTGTTTCCCTACGGGCATACTCATTTTACTTGAACAGCCAGAAATTGTGGTTTTCAACCAGCCAATTATTTACTTGTTTCAGTTACTAAAATAGTCTGTTACTACTCATTTAGCCGTGCTGTCAGCTGTTTAGCACTACAGTTTCACAGCTATTTATTCTGATCTAGTCACTAGTGACTAGTGAGGAATATAAAAAGTCACACAATAAATACTGCATTCTGGTCACAACTCTTAACTCAGAAATGACTAATAAGTTTGAAGTTTTATAGGTAACAATTTATTTAAAGAAATGTTAAATTGACTATCAACTATTTAATTTAATAGTGTAAAGTAACAAAGTTTATTAATAATAAAATTAAAATTAAAACAACTCTTTGAATTTTTTAAATTAGATACAAAAATTTAAAATTTAATAATTGGCGCGAATACATTGGAATTCCAAGGCGGCTTTAAATTGCCTTCCTTGGTTTTTACTCTTGCATAATTTGTCTGTCAAGGACGTCAAGGAAGGATAAGGATATTCTTGCAAAATTTTATTTTCTTCGTGTTCGTGTTCGTTCTTGTTGGTTAATTTTTTTCGTATTATATTGTTTATGTTTTAATTATTGTTTGCTGTTCACACAAAATTTACAACAACTTACCACGCAAGTCAAATTGTAATCAACTTTGCAGTTTCTGCAAACTCTTCGGCACAATTGGCTACAGTTGGTTAACATGAATTTCAGTTAGATTTACTTAGGACTTTTGGATGACTTCAGAATGAGCCAATAAATACTCACGTTGCCATATGCGTTATTGTTATTTAATTGTGATAGATATTTACACTAAGCAAAATAGTACACAATAGTTAGTTGTCAATTAAAAATAGTTATCTCGTTTAGATCACCTCGTGTTGGGGTAGTAACTAAATCCCCCCAAAAAAGTAATTAATGTTCCTATTGTAAAGGGACAAACTAAGTCAAATAAGTTGTGAGTGTATTGTTTCGTGAATTATTCTAAATAATTGTATTTTTTTAAATCACATTTACAATACTACACGCCACACGCTTGTACTTCACAGAAATATTCTCTGTAAGATCAGCATCTACTTCGTAGTATGCGATACAATCACATGGATAATTGCGTATATTTAAATTACGTAAGAAAAAACTCTATGTCCTGCAAAAATTATATTCGTTTTTTGACATTTGAATTATCCAGACACCAGGTTTTAGGTAACGTTCTGAAAATCACAATACTATATTTTGCTTTAAATCGGGCAAAAATTCTGCTTTAGGTATAATTTTGTAGGAAATATTTTAATATACATTTTTACCGTTAACTTTAAAACATTAATTAGGCATCTGGCTCGAATAACCATAACGGGTCTTAAACAAGCTCCGGGCTGAGACTCCTATAGCATACAAATTTTTTAAGCACAAGGGCGATGTATGATTATTACTGTATTCAAAGGTGGGCCCATACATACATTGTAGGGTAGGAAATAGGGTAAAAAGTAGGGTGGAACAATGTTTTTGAAAAAAATAGGATAGGGTGTAGGGTGGGTTACATCAGTAACAAAAAAGTAGGAAGGGTAAAAGGGTGCGGAAAATAAAAACTAGGGACCCTTAAAGGGTAACAAATTTAACTGAAAATAGTTTCTTTGATTTCCATGGTTAGCATAATGACCAGGGCTTATTTCATGTTGGGACGATTACTTGCTTTACTGTAAATGTAATTTGGTAAAAAAGACAAACTTGTATATTGTACCTAACCAACATATTGTCCGTCAAAAATAATGTTGTTATAAGTCTAACGGAAGTTCACTAGACTTCGACAAAATAATTCTTCTTGACTGATACCAGACTGGCCTGGGTGTTTCTACCTACCTGCACGTAGTCTCAGGCAGTAGTCTCAACCAAGTCACTTTGTGCGATAAATCTATTCTAGTACATTATTATCGTTTCCGTCCTCTATTATTATCGTAACCAATTCAGATTCTTTAGAGTAGTTTATGACCTAGGTAAAGTCAAATTACGATTTGACGAACGCAAGTAACTATAGTTTTCTATTTAGTTTTAACTAGCACAGATTATAGAGTTCGGTGTAAATGTAATTTGGTAAAAAAGACAAACTTGTATATTGTACCTAACCAACATATTGTCCGTCAAAAATAATGTTGTTATAAGTCTAACGGAAGTTCACTAGACTTCGACAAAATAATTCTTCTTGACTGATACCAGACTGGCCTGGGTGTTTCTACCTACCTGCACGTAGTCTCAGGCAGTAGTCTCAACCAAGTCACTTTGTGCGATAAATCTATTCTAGTACATTATTATCGTTTCCGTCCTCTATTATTATCGTAACCAATTCAGATTCTTTAGAGTAGTTTATGACCTAGGTAAAGTCAAATTACGATTTTACGAACGCAAGTAACTATAGTTTTCTATTTAGTTTTAACTAGCACAGATTATAGAGTTCGGATGTAAATTTTCAGTGTGAAAGTAATACTTGTAATACTGTTAGGTTTGGTGGTTTTTCTACTAGTAAAATAAAATGATAGTTAAGTGTAAAAGCTGGGTGTGTAATAAAAGTGCAAAGTAAATGGACAGAGTTTGTGGATGACTAGTAAAACTATTGAGATCGTTTTATTAAGCAAAAGATAAGTGTACAAGATTTGAACATCTAACGTAGAGTGAAATTATCTCTAATTTGGTTTTACTGATTTCACCTCGGTCTCCCAATTCACCGATGTATTCATCAGCTTAAAATACAATCTAGAACCTAATGCAATATCCTCCATTGCGTAACCTACGGATAGTTTACAAAACTATGTACAACATGTATGTACACTCCGAGCCGTTTAAGAGCAATGCGCATTCCGTGCTCTCCCATTCCGTCATACGGAATGCTTCTACATAACTTATTAGTCAATCATGATTTCATACACAACAATTCAATAAAGTTAATTTGAATATTTTTACATGTTGATTTCCATCCGTAATTGTCTTTTAACAATTTACATTCGTTTTACAATTATGATCTCATCGAGCTACTTATTTACTTTAACATAAACAGATTGCTGCACGTAGTCATTTGAATAAATTCATACCAATACATTTACACATACTTAATCGTCTTTTACAATTACCGTAATACTCCGATTAATGTTATTATTAAATTATCACTATTTCCCAGCGATGTACACATCGCTATACATAACAATACTTTAATCTTTGATACTTTAATAAATAATTTACTAGCTAAATCAAAAATAGAATATTTGCTGCAATAGTTACTGTCTAGTGACAGTGATTATTACTGCTAAACTTCAAGTTCAAAAGCAGCTAAAAATAAATAACATAGGTAGGTACATTTACGTAAATCATTTCTTCAAAAATTGTTTTTGGCTACGGTAAAAATGGAATAGGGGCAAAGTTACGTTCGTTGTAAAGCCTGTACTTAAGAATAAGTTCTGCGAAAGATGTTCAACAAAATTTGTAATGAAGTATGTAGTTTTAAGTTTTATTTTTTGATTGAATTTGTTTTTTAAATAAATAAACTCTACTGCGTAATAAAAACATACTTGCACATTAGCATGAATTTTGACATTAATTATAAAAATGAGTGTAATTGTAGAAAAAATACAAGGAGAATACAATACTACAATACTACTCTATTATATGTACTCTCCTTGAAAAAATAGGGTGATTATAGGGTGGGCCTTGAAAAAGTAGGGTGATTATAGGGTTTGCCTCAAAAAAATAGGGTAAAGTAGGAAGGGTAATCTATAAAAAATCCGGCGCTTCGCGCCGGATTTGTCGACCGTGGGCGGGCCCGAAGTAGATGCTGAGCTTCAACAATGGCGCAAGACAATTTATGTTATGCTTGAAGGTGGTATAAGATTTATGGAAGCTCCCCTACAATCAATAAGACATACGAATGTGCGTAGCATGTAGTTAAATATATCTGAAAGTTTTTTATAAATTACACCATTCACAAATGACGTCATTTATGAAGGCTTCCTTAACATCAATAAGCCATATAGTAGTACGTGGCATGTAGTTAAAACACGCTGGAATATTTTTGAGAATTGCATGATTAACAAATGACGTCATTTATGGATCCTCCCCTATAATCAATAAAATATATACGAATGCACGTGGCAAGCAGTTAAAAATAAGTTGGAAAATATTTTGATGTTAACAGTGGGGGTCCTAAAAACTATAATATTTGAATGACGTCATTATGGACAATCCCTGAATATCGATAACACATATAGTTACGTCCGTGACATGTTGTTAAATTAGGATGGAAACAAGTGTAAAGTTGGGACTGGGGATACTAGAAACTATGGTATTAGAACGATGTCATTATGGACGATTCCTGACTATCTATAACTCATATAGGTAAGTCCGTGACATGTAGTCAATATAGGATGGAAAAACATTTAAAATTGGTACTGGAGGTTCTAAAAACTATTAAATTTAAAGTACGTCATTATGTACGATCCCTCGATATCTATAACACTGAAGGACGTCATTATGTGCTTAGCATCTACAAATGGTTAAATAATTAAAAGGGAGGGGGAAGGGGGCACCTACAATTATGATATTTTTGAAAGACGTCATTAACGGACGTTCCCTCACAATGTATAAGGAAAAATTTCAGAGTTGCTCAATGCAAATACTAATTGTGGAAAAACGATTAGTGTGATCTGAATTAAAAAATATCTATAACTAATATAAGTTAGTTCAATACATGTATGATAAAATAGGCTGGAAAAAATATTAATGGTGGAGGACGTCGTTTATGGACGATCCGTCACCATCTACACCCCATTTTTACAACTGGTGATATCATTCAAATGGGTACGTGCATATGAAAATTCCCCGTTTGCATTATGTTTAACATCAGTGGAAATGGGTGGGTGGGTCATAAAATTAAGATAGCATCATTTGTGAACGCTCCTTACCATTCAATTTCGTATGGTATTTATACACACGGAATGGTATGCTAAGAGTGAGAAGCGTAGGCCGATCGTACCTGGGTACGTTTGTTCAGTGGTAGGTATGTATAGTAGCGACAACCGAAAGAGAAGGCTGGCAAGGATAAATTTTACATGCAAACAATGGCAGCTTTATCTTTGCCAGCCGCCTCTTTCAGTTGCCTCAGCTATTTGGTTCAGCCGTTTTTAGCCTCTCCAATTTACAAATTTCTGACATAGGTCCAGTAATCAATTTATTGTGGATAACTGGTTAGACTAATTACAACTAAAAAACAATACAGACCTGCCGAGTCGCATTTCTGGTCGTATACTATTTTTTTTATGAAAATCGGTTGTAACCTGTGACCTGTAGTGTACGGCCAACGGACGGACGGACGGACGGACATGACCATTACAATAGATGCTTAAGCTCAGCATCTAACAATAGATGCTTAAGCTCAGCATCTAAAAAATAGAGTAGGGTACTCGATAGGGTGCGAAATTTATTTTTTATAGGGTCGATTACCCTATAAGGGTGCGGCTTCAGTTTGCCCACCTTTAAGGTATTTATTTGAAGTGATTGATTGCATGGAGGTATTAGTCCAATTTGTGGCACATTTAGATAATAATATCAAAATGAACAATTATTTTTTACTAGAAACTTGCATTAAGTATTACTCATTAGTTTTTGAAAAATATGTGAATTTGCTATAATAATTTGCGTAAATTCATGCTAAAAACCACAACAAGATAAGTCTATAGCCGTTGTTTGGTTTCTAACTGAGCTAAGTCCCAGCATTTAAAATTTTTAAAAATAGTTCATAGTTCGAAAATTGAGATACGACTAACAAAAATGTTTTGACAGAATTTGAATTCAGGATATACGATGCTTTGACATGTAAAAAGTCATAACTGTAATTACTATTTTTGTTTCTGCATCTATTTGTGAAGATTCTGTAAATTAATCTGTAAAGTAGGTAAAGTGGACTTATTTCGCTATGGAATATAACACTTCATGCTCATGCTAAAATTTTTAATTTTTCTTTTTCTGGTCTTTGTTTATATCAAACATTATTGCTACAAAAAGATATGCTTGAGGGTTGTTGAATTCAGCGCGTAGTTTCGAATTGTTTTTCACAGTACGATTTTCCACTTTGCCAAATTCATAGCTAGGCGTTCTCAACGAGTGGAGTGCAGCACTCCTCTCTAAAACCGCACTACCCTCCGCTCCACTCAGTGAGCGGAGTGCGAGTGCAAGGAATTTTATTGCACTCAAGGGACCGGAGCGAAGTCGGAGTGTGAGTGTACATTGACTGCATTTAGAGTGCAGCGATTTTTAAACTTCACGCCACACCAAGGATGTATTTTTGTATGTGAATGTCAGAAAAGAGTTGCACTCACAGAGTGGAGTGCAGAAAATATTTCACTCATAAAAAGTCTTTACCTTCAGTGGAGTTCGAGTGCAAATTTTTTTAATGCAATCAAGCGAGTGGAGTTTGAGTGCACAAGCTTTGACCTGCACTCGTACGAGTGGAGTGCGAGGGCAAATCAAATGCCCAGCTATGTCGCGAAATGCTTCTCCTTGCATTTAGTTTCCAGTGCCTGTTCTCAGTCAACAGTCAGTCAAAATTGCAAGGCCAAAGGACATTCCTACATTCCTACGTTCCTAAAAATATTAGTGTTTGGAAACTGAGCCGTTACTAATGTAAATTGCAGTGATTTTCGATCTTTAATAGTAATGTGTGCATGATCCAGCATCCGGAAAAGCTAATTATAAAGTTAAAGGTGACTGCCGACTGCTGCCGATTTCAAAATGGATTGTACAAGTGAACGACGACAAATTGGATTACAAAATCAAATAAAGGAAAAATGTGGAAATCGTATCATTAAAGTTATTTTGGAACCAGTCAAGCTTCATTTAAAGTCAAGTCCCAATGCTACACATTCGTCCGCGTGGATATCGGACTCCGGCTCCGTCTCCGGAAAGAATTCTTTGACTAAAGAAAAAGAGTCTTCAAATTTTGAAACACAAGAATCCGAATGCGGAAAATCCGACGTATCAATCAATTCTGATGGGTTAGATTTATATTTTACATTATAATCACTAACAAAAGGCTTGTAATAATGTTATTGAGTAATTGCGAAGGTGTAATGTCAGATAATTTATTGCTGATTGTTAAATAAACACCTAGCGTTTTACGTATTATTTGTTATTTTCGTGTTCTATGCACTTTCAGGTCCGGGCTACTTGTGCTTTAATTATATTTATTTCATTATTAGGTCAAAGAATTAAAAATCTAAAACGATATTATTAATTGTCTTACGTTAAATGGAACAACTTGTTGTAAGTATGCATGTAGTTAATGTAGTATATGTCATATGTAATTATTGTAGTAACTCGTAATTATCGATTCAGGAAAACAAAGTTCCTACATATTTTAGTCAACTTTAATGATTGTCATTTTTGTTTTAATTAAGTGACACTGGACGTATTGGTTGTTCTGATTCCGATGCGGGTGATGAAACTAACATATCTCGAACCACAAAAACCCGTCATCGGCGCTCAAGAAAACTGAAAAACTATGCAGAAGTTGGGTCCTCCAGCAGTGAAGAAAGCGATGCAAAAGTTGGGTCTTCCAGCAAAAAAGAAAGCGATGCAAAAGTTGGGTCTTCCAGCAGTGAAGAAAGCGATGCAGACTGGGATAGCCAACCAATTCCAAAAAGAAGCCACAAGAAATCATATTTAAAGTCGGGTCCAAAAACTAGTCCAGCTTCAGGACCCAGTACTCGTCGCACTCGAAATAAATCGAGAACACAAAATCTTAAGCCGAAGCAAGCTGCCACATGTGAAATTTGCGGAAAAAAATATTCTTCTGTTCCCATTCTTGAAAACCATATTTTGACGACTCACGTGATGGACAACCCTTTTGAGTGTGATGTTTGCTACAAAGCCTTTATTTCAGAAAGGAAATTAACTGAGCATATTAAGACCCACTGTAACGAATCGCTATCAGATTTTCCGTACATCTGCTCGAAGCAAAAATGTACTTTTAAGTGCAAGACTAAAAACGAGCTCAAACTACATTTTAGCAACACTCACATTAACATTGCCAATAATGAAGGCAGCTCCCACTTTTGCCCTTTTTGTGACACTCTTTTTGAGAGCGACACGAACTTTCAGGAACATTTAGAAGTTTCGACGAAACTTCTGAAATGCAAAATATGTCAAAAAGCAGCAGATGCTGAAATGGTGAAAATGGATACGCAGTGCAATTTAAATCAGCATGTGAAGGACAAGCACCCTAAGAAAAAAAAGGCCATCGTGAAGACTAAAGTCACTCAAAAGGAAGATAGTTCGTTGACAGCTGGTGATCCCGATGTTGTACAGAAATGTCCAGTTTGTACAGCACATCTCCCTCATCGCCCCGATCTCACGTATCAAGAAAACCTAGATAAGCATCAATGCTGGAAACTGCCGTCCCGACCTAAAGAACCAGACAACAAAAAATCAAGCCGTATAAATACTTATCACTGCGATTCAAGACCTGTAAAACTACCTAAAGCTAAAGCAGATCCTAACACTTTCGCAAACGTCAATTTAAATACAGGAACCCAAACAAGTGAAAAATCATCCGATGATTTTAAATGCCTCGTCTGTGAAGTCTCATTCTCCCGCCGTTCCGAATTAAATATTCATGAAAAGCTGGAGGATCACCAACGATGGAAATGTCCAGCGTGTCCGAAACTTCTCAAAAATAAATACTCGCTCAAAGTGCATCTAGCCACAATGCATTCGGATGCCAAGCCAATCAAATGCGAGCACCCGGATTGTGACAAACGTTTTAAAAACAGGAGGGAATTGCTCCGTCACCGAGTCGTTCATTCAGGCTCGGGCTCCGAAAAGATGTTAAAACACAAGTGTGACAAATGCACCAAAAGTTTTATGAACCCAGCTTCACTACGGCAACATTTAGCTAAGTACCATGGTGGAGAAAGACCCTTCAAATGTCCCAAATGTCCCAAGGCATATGCCACAAGTTGGGAGTTACGAGGGCATTCAGTCTCCCACTCGGGCGAGCGTGGATTTCCTTGCAAGTACTGTGACAGACGCTACAAATCAGTGGGGGAGGCCAATAAACACATGAGAACTAGTTGCAAAAATAATAAAAATCGTCAAATGAAAACTGGGACCGCACAAGGTCCGGAGCAAATCTTCGAGTGTCATCTTTGTCAAAAAAGATTTGCAGGGGCGCATCTTCTAAAACAGCACACAGCCGTACATACCGACCACAGACCCTTTCCATGCAAGTTCTGTGACGCAACTTACAAAGCTGAGAGTGAGGCCAGGAGGCACCAAAAAAAATGTCAAGTTTTAAGTCCAGCTGAAAGAAGGAAAAGAGCTAAACGCAGTCAACAACTGATAAAATGGAACAAACTGAAGCGGGAGAAAATTATTACTGGAAAAATAAATGAGCCGAGTACGGTATCCAGTTCCACGACAGCCACCGCAAATTGTGATAACTCCAATAGTAGTGGCACGTTTAGTGATACAGATACGAAATTCAGAGCTAAGCAAGAGCTGGAAAGTAACTCTTCGGATTCTGATCATGAAATTTTTGAAGAGAAATATTCCGTGGGAAAAATTATGTTCGAAAAGGTTCCTAAACAGGAAGAGGAAAAATAAAGTTTAAAAAATTAAATATTCCTTGGAGCATTGTATTTACTGACCGTATTACTTCACTACCTACGCGCGAAAATGTTAATTTTTTAATTATAAGTATAAGTATAAGGGGCGTCTATAAATGATATCATCAATAATCATTATGATATGATCGAAATAAACCCATTTCTAGGCCTAGGGCTCTATGAATTTTCGCATTTAAATAATTGCGGTATTATTTCATTAAAATTTAATATTTTTATTTATAATTTATCATAACAAGTAATCTTTAAATTGTTTTGAATCATCTTAAGCGTGTCAAAACAACCTTGAACTATTGCTTGTACGTTTGATTGGTACGCAGCACCCAACTGAAAAAAACCCTCCTGAATTTGTGCGCGGGATTTGCAAAATTTCCTTTTAGCTTTAAACTAAGCTTGACGCAATACTCGTTACCTCTACCACTGGTTATTTCCAAGCTACTAACTAATAAAAACTATAAAAATTACTTAAAAAGTCGACTATGTTATGTGCTTGTGGCACTTTGGGGCCTTTACGGTGTATCCCCTCACTACAAACTTTTCGACTACGGTAAAATAACAAGATGGCAAACTGTAGAAAATTTTATGTTATAACTATGGCTTGGTACGCAGATGGTCTCAGTACTGTAAACATTTATAGGCAAAGTCAGTATTTTTAGTAGCTCCTCACACTGACACGTCTGGCCGAAATGACCCAAAATTTGTAACTAATCGGTAATCGGTATGTTTACTTTGGCTTATTCGTAGGCTTTTTCTAGTATTTTTACAGAATTAACTATTAATAAAACGGTGATAAAACGTATTAAAGAGATGTTTAAAGAAAACAAAAACCTTTACAGCGCAAAAAATAATAAACTCAACGAGGCAGCTTTTTCATGGGTTGTTTCTTTTTGTTGAAACAATTGAAAAGGAACACTGCCGATGAGAGAATAACGTTTCAAGTTATAAATAATGAAAAACCCAATATCAATTATAACTTTAAATTATGTTAGGTATCCTATTCAGTGGGAGATATGCATTATTTTAAAGGAATACGAAGAATTTTAGGCAGTATACAGAAAATAGGTAGGAATTCGAAATTCTGATTTTTTGCTTAAAAAAAGGCAAAAAGATAGGCGTTTTAGTTTGTAGTACTATAGGAAGAAGAAACATTACGTATACAAAATAGGGAAAGCAAAAACAACGTAGGCAAATCAAGTGCCCATAAAGTAACTTTATATTCGCGTTCATCTAAAACATGTAATATAAGGAATTTGTGCCTTTTAAACCAAAATATACACAATAAAATCTTTATTCTAGTTACTGCATGGAATAGATGTTGATAGTAGTTGATACTAGTAGCACTACACCCATACACTAGTAGCATCCTGCATCACAAATTATTTAAAAATATTTAGAAAATAGTGTACAATAATTGTAATTGTAGGTAAGTTAAAAGATTGGAGCCAAAAACTGCAATTTCACAAAATTCAACATCTGATTTAGCTTACAAATTTAATCACTGGTAATTTCTCGCTTAGGTACTTTTTCAAATTTGACTTGAACGACACTCGTAACTCGTAATTCATGGGTAATAAAATTATCTTCGCCACAATTAGATTCCATTTCCTGCTTTGTTAATTTTAATTCTGCTACACTAAAATCGTTAATGTCACCAATTTCGTTTGTGGAATTTGACTTGGTTTTTGCTTTTTGCAATTTTGTAGCTTTGCCGGTAGATTTTTTGCTACTGCTCTTACGCTTTCGCGTTTCTGCTGATCGCACCGCTTGATAACTGACTCGTAAAAATTTCTTTCTTCGCTGCTTACTCCAAAATTCGCACTTTTGCATGTGTCGATCCGCCTCCGACTCAGTTTTGTACGTTACACCGCAAAACTTGCATGGCCAAGGTCGTTTGTCTGTATGTGTAACTGCGTGGCTTTCTAACCTTTTCTGAGTGGGCCACATTGAGTTGCAGACATGGCATTTGAACTGGTCTTTCCCTCCGTGATAGTTTGCTACGTGTGCTTGGAATTTTTTGGGTGCTAAATATCTAGAGCATTGTTTACAGTGAATTTGGTCCTTTGCATGTGTGGCCATGTGCATTTTGAGGAGCTTCATCACTGCAAATTTACTTGCACAGCCTTTGTGCGTGCAGCGGAAGGGTCTTGCGTCAGAATGAACGGACTGAATGTGAATTTGCAAATCAGTTCTCCATTTAATTAGTTTTCCACAAATGGGACATTTCCAGCGACGATGGTTTTCTTGGAGTTCGTGAAGATCCAAGTCACAGCGGCGAGAGAAAAGGGCGGAGCAAACAACGCAGGAAAATTTGTCGGAGGACGAAACTGGATTTTTAACCGATGCAGAGATTTTAGTTATTTTCTCCGAATCCCCTTGCATCGCTTCAGCTGATTCGACAACACCTTTCAATTGATTATATCCACCAGAATCGTCTGCTTTTGGATATTCAGGATGATTTTTTTGACGATGCAAATTAAGACGGCAAGCTGTGTGGACTGGTTCAGAGCAGATCTCACATTTCATCACTGATTTATTTTTAGGCTTGTTTAAATGCTTGGCGAAATCTGAGTGGGTTAAAAACCAAGTGTCACACACAGGGCACATGTGACCAGAACCACTCAGTTCCTTGTAGCCCTTGTGAGCTGCTTCCCAGTGTTTCTTGAGAGAGGCAGAGTCTCTGAAGGATTTAGTGGGACAATATCTACAGCCGAAATGTTTGGCCTCGTGCGCTCGTCTCACGTGTTTGGTCAACAGTTCTTCCGTTAAGAACGACTTCAAGCAGATTCCACACTCAAAAGGTTTGTCCACGACGTGAACTTGAAGAATGTGGCTTTCTAACCAAGCTTTCGTTTTACATGTGTGAGAACAGAGGTCACACTTGAAGCTTGTGTTAACAACTTTTCTTAATTTCTTTTCAGAACGTCTAGTCCGCTCATGCGTGTGTAATTGTGTTTCAGTTTCAAGAAACACTGAAGGGCATTGGTCACATTTTACTATAAGTGGTGCATCATAGTGAGGCAGTTCGTCTGGATGTTCTGATTGTAGATGCCGCCATACTGTGATTATTGGGATTACTAAAGGACAGAAATCACACTGAATCCTTGAAACAGATTTTCTTACAAAGCTTTTCAGTGATGAGGATTTTTTTGGCCTGGGTAATATTTCATTAGGATGATTCCGTTTAATATGTCGCCATATATAAGTTTTAGTCGTGTTCCACTTGCACACGTGACAAGTAATTTTTGCATCCGAATTTTCTGTCTGCAGTCTTTGAGGTGGTAATACACAAGTACTGCTCCGACTCTGATCACCCTTTTCAGCTGTCACATTTTCCAGAGTTTTCAGACGTTTCTTTGGTTTGCATAATGATCCATATTCAGAGTCTCAGGTGTCTCTTTTAATTTTTTAAATGGAAAATTTTTACATCTTCAAAAAGAGGGAAATTGAATATTTTGAAAAACAGGGAATTTCAATATTGAGCACTTTGGGAAAACATGGAAATAGAACATTTTACACGTTTCTAAACACATGTAAATACAACATTGAGCACTTTTTAAAAAGAGGGGAATGGAATATTGAGCAATTCTGAAAATCTTGTAAATGGAACATTTTGAAATTTTCAAAAGCATGTAAATGGCACAGTTTTAGCTTTTGAAAAATATGCAAATAGAACAGTGTGCACTTTGAAAAAACATGTCAAGTTTGAATTTTTTACTTTCTGAAAACATGGAAATAGAGCATTTTGCAATTTTCAAAGAAATGTAAATTGAATGTTTCGAAAAATGGAATATTTCCCACTTTTCAAAAAGCATGCGAATCGCAGAGCTCGTACTTTGACAAACTTGGCGGGGAAATGGAAAATGTCTTATTTTAGGGGTGGTCCATGAATGACGTCATGGGAACATTTTTACAATGGATCCCCGTGAACCAATGCTGAAATGGCTATATGTCTGGCATAACACGTAATGAGTATTTAAATCCGGCCTACACGTGACATCGTTTGTGGAAGATCCCTCTTAAACCATGTTTTTGTCTATCGTTGGAGCCAAGGAAGATTACTCATTTCTCAATAAAACTCAGAGGTGAGTGAGAACGCAGAGCACTTAAAGGCTCTCCCCTTTCATTCTATTTTCAAAAATCATGTTTTTTCATATTTTTCGAAAAAGACGTGTGCAGAATTTGAGAGCATTTTTGCATATTTTTTTGCAAATTCATTTTTCAACAGTTAGTTTTACCAGTAGCGGATAGTTGCGGATTTTGCGACCCTTAAGTACTTTCAAAAACATGAAAAGATGCAATCCCAACAACTCAGTAACTACAAATCCCACAACAAAACGTGTAAGTGGAATAATTCGCATTTTCGGAAAACATGAAAATGGAACATGATGTACTTGTAAATAAGCATTGGAAATGAAACATACAGCAGGGTGGGCAATTCCAGAAATCTCTTCATTCTCAATTGAGTGTCGTGTGGAAATTGAGAATTTACGACTTGGCGCCAAATTCTGAAAATCTCATTTTTTTTTAGGTTTCTTCCAAAAATTGATGACTCATAAAAATCATGCTGATTCCCGCAGTTTCCGCTCCTAACTGATGCTTCCTCATTCCAAAGGGATCGTCCACACATGACGTCATCACAAAATCTCCAAATTCATAAAATTTGCAATTTTCAAAAACACTGAAATGGAATATTGAGCAACTTTCAAAAACACAGAAATGGAAAATTTTGAAATTTTCAAAATGATGCAAATAGAACATTTTGCTCTTTTTAAAAACATGCAAGTAGAACGTTCTGTACTTGTAAATAATCATTGGTAATGGAACATTTTCCACTGTTCTCTTACAAAATGCAAACCGCATAGTCTTCACTTTTTTCGTGCTCTCCATTCTGCAATGAGTCTCGTGTGGAAATTGGGAATTTACGAGTTTGGCGGGAAATTCCAGAAATCTCATTTTGTTTAGAGGTTTCTTAAATAAAAATTACGGAGTGCGCGCAGGAGCTTTCCTGTAGTTTCCGCTCCTAACAGATGTTTACACATTCCTTAGGGGTCGTCCAGAATGACGTAATGGAAAAATTTGCATTTCTCCCCTGAAAGAATTTGGCAAATGGCTATTTTTAGCATACAATGAAATGAGTATTTAAACCCAGCCTACACGTTACATCATTTGTGGACGATCCCTTTTGTATCATGATTTGGTCCATTGTTGGAGCCAAAATGGGCTACTCATTTCTCAATAAAAACTCGCGAGTCAGTCTGGGTGAGAACGCAGAGCATTTAAAGGCTCTCTCCTCCCCTCTAATCCATTCATTCACTCAATTCTAAAAAATCATTTTTTTTTCAGATTTTTCGAAAATTACTTGTCCAACAATTTCCTGAATTTTCGCACTATTTTTGCAAACACTTTTTTCAACCCTTATTTCGTCATCCGACTAGAGTAAAAATTACAGTGAGCTTCTAGTCAAAATATCCAAGTTTGGATTTGGCGGCAAATTCAAATTGACTCATCTACGGGGCAGTCCATGAATGCCGTCATTGAAATATTTGCATTTCTACTACCCCCTAAATCAATGCGGAAATGGACATCTTTAGCAAAAAAATGTAATGAGTATCTAAACCCACTCTACACGTTACATCATTTGTGGACGCTCCCCTACTCTACCCGTTTTTAATAATGTTTTGGTCCAGGGTGGGAACCAAGGAGGATTACTCATTTCTCAATAAAAACTCGCCAGTGAGTCGCAGTGGGAACGCAGGGCATTTAAAGGCTCTCTCCCCGCCTCCAATCCATTCAATTTTCAAAAAACATTTCATTTTTCTCTTTTTTTCATTTTTTTCCAAAAACGCGTATTCAGCAATTTCCAGAATTTTGGCACCTTTTTTGCAAACACTTTTTTCAACCCTTAAATCGTCATCGGACTAGAGTAGAAATTACTTGCACCTTGCGTAACCGTTACTTTCTCCCAAAAGATGCATCCTCCAATACCTCCGTCACTACCCACCCCACCCTCCATACAACTTGACTATCACATGCACCAAAAAACGGGCTACATTTCTGTCCCATTCACTTTCCCTTTTTATCAAACAGGAGCAGAACGCTTGAAAGCTAAACTTGGCCTCATTTTTCATTTTTTTCAAAATTGGGAAATCAAAATGTGTTTGAACCTCCGTGCGGAAGCATCCATCTTACACAAGGAACTCATACCTCCGTCGGAACTCATTCACATATCTCCAGCTTTCAATTGTGCGGGAAATTCAAACGCCCCTCAACTTTCACCACTCCCACTCCACTCCCAACAGTCCAATCTAAATTCCTAGCACCAGCCCACTCCACACTCCAACTCTCGTAAATCCAAAATCTCATAATCTCCGTTTTCATCCAAAACAAACACAATTTTACCTCTTTTGAAAAAGTGAAAACTCCTCCATTTCCGTCTTTTTTAAAAGTGCCCAATATTCCATTTCCAACCTTTTCAAAATCACCCAATTTACATGCGTTCCATTTTCATCTTTTTCCAAACTCCAAAATGTGCTAATTACGTTAGTTTCAAAAGTGCGCAATATTCTAATTCCATATGTTTTCAAAAAGTGTAAAATGTTCTATTTACAAGTGTTTCAAAAGTGCGAAATGCTCTTTATTCATGTTTTCAAAATGACTCAATCTCAATATCCTGCTTATGCTACATATTTGTAAAAATGTTCTAATTCCATGCTTTTTGAAAAGGTGCAAAAATGTTCCAATTCCATGTTTTTAAAAATGTGCTCAATGTTTTATTTCCGTTTTTTGAAATTGCGAAATATTCCATTTACAAGTTTTTGAAAAAATGCTCAATATTCTAATTACATGTCTTGACAAAGTGCAAATTCATGTATGTACGTAGGTCAAAAATTGATCTAGTTTAAAATTTTAATCAGTGGGAATTTCTTGCTTGGGTACTTTTTCAAATTTGACTTGAACGACACTCGTAACTGGTAATTCATGGGTAATAAAATTATCTTCGCCACAATTAGATTCCATTTCCTGCTTTGTTAATTTTAATTCTGCTACACTAAAATCGTTAATGTCACCAATTTCGTTTGTGGAATTTGACTTGGTTTTTGCTTTTTGCAATTTTGTAGCTTTGCCGGTAGATTTTTTGCTACTGCTCTTACGCTTTCGCGTTTCTGCTGATCGCACCGCTTGATAACTGACTCGTAAAAATTTCTTTCTTCGCTGCTTACTCCAAAATTCGCACTTTTGCATGTGTCGATCCGCCTCCGACTCAGTTTTGTACGTTACACCGCAAAACTTGCATGGCCAAGGTCGTTTGTCTGTATGTGTAACTGCGTGGCTTTCTAACCTTTTCTGAGTGGGCCACATTGAGTTGCAGACATGGCATTTGAACTGGTCTTTCCCTCCGTGATAGTTTGCTACGTGTGCTTGGAATTTTTTGGGTGCTAAATATCTAGAGCATTGTTTACAGTGAATTTGGTCCTTTGCATGTGTGGCCATGTGCATTTTGAGGAGCTTCATCACTGCAAATTTACTTGCACAGCCTTTGTGCGTGCAGCGGAAGGGTCTTGCGTCAGAATGAACGGACTGAATGTGAATTTGCAAATCAGTTCTCCATTTAATTAGTTTTCCACAAATGGGACATTTCCAGCGACGATGGTTTTCTTGGAGTTCGTGAAGATCCAAGTCACAGCGGCGAGAGAAAAGGGCGGAGCAAACAACGCAGGAAAATTTGTCGGAGGACGAAACTGGATTTTTAACCGATGCAGAGATTTTAGTTATTTTCTCCGAATCCCCTTGCATCGCTTCAGCTGATTCGACAACACCTTTCAATTGATTATATCCACCAGAATCGTCTGCTTTTGGATATTCAGGATGATTTTTTTGACGATGCAAATTAAGACGGCAAGCTGTGTGGACTGGTTCAGAGCAGATCTCACATTTCATCACTGATTTATTTTTAGGCTTGTTTAAATGCTTGGCGAAATCTGAGTGGGTTAAAAACCAAGTGTCACACACAGGGCACATGTGACCAGAACCACTCAGTTCCTTGTAGCCCTTGTGAGCTGCTTCCCAGTGTTTCTTGAGAGAGGCAGAGTCTCTGAAGGATTTAGTGGGACAATATCTACAGCCGAAATGTTTGGCCTCGTGCGCTCGTCTCACGTGTTTGGTCAACAGTTCTTCCGTTAAGAACGACTTCAAGCAGATTCCACACTCAAAAGGTTTGTCCACGACGTGAACTTGAAGAATGTGGCTTTCTAACCAAGCTTTCGTTTTACATGTGTGAGAACAGAGGTCACACTTGAAGCTTGTGTTAACAACTTTTCTTAATTTCTTTTCAGAACGTCTAGTCCGCTCATGCGTGTGTAATTGTGTTTCAGTTTCAAGAAACACTGAAGGGCATTGGTCACATTTTACTATAAGTGGTGCATCATAGTGAGGCAGTTCGTCTGGATGTTCTGATTGTAGATGCCGCCATACTGTGATTATTGGGATTACTAAAGGACAGAAATCACACTGAATCCTTGAAACAGATTTTCTTACAAAGCTTTTCAGTGATGAGGATTTTTTTGGCCTGGGTAATATTTCATTAGGATGATTCCGTTTAATATGTCGCCATATATAAGTTTTAGTCGTGTTCCACTTGCACACGTGACAAGTAATTTTTGCATCCGAATTTTCTGTCTGCAGTCTTTGAGGTGGTAATACACAAGTACTGCTCCGACTCTGATCACCCTTTTCAGCTGTCACATTTTCCAGAGTTTTCAGACGTTTCTTTGGTTTGCATAATGATCCATATTCAGAGTCTCAGGTGTCTCTTTTAATTTTTTAAATGGAAAATTTTTACATCTTCAAAAAGAGGGAAATTGAATATTTTGAAAAACAGGGAATTTCAATATTGAGCACTTTGGGAAAACATGGAAATAGAACATTTTACACGTTTCTAAACACATGTAAATACAACATTGAGCACTTTTTAAAAAGAGGGGAATGGAATATTGAGCAATTCTGAAAATCTTGTAAATGGAACATTTTGAAATTTTCAAAAGCATGTAAATGGCACAGTTTTAGCTTTTGAAAAATATGCAAATAGAACAGTGTGCACTTTGAAAAAACATGTCAAGTTTGAATTTTTTACTTTCTGAAAACATGGAAATAGAGCATTTTGCAATTTTCAAAGAAATGTAAATTGAATGTTTCGAAAAATGGAATATTTCCCACTTTTCAAAAAGCATGCGAATCGCAGAGCTCGTACTTTGACAAACTTGGCGGGGAAATGGAAAATGTCTTATTTTAGGGGTGGTCCATGAATGACGTCATGGGAACATTTTTACAATGGATCCCCGTGAACCAATGCTGAAATGGCTATATGTCTGGCATAACACGTAATGAGTATTTAAATCCGGCCTACACGTGACATCGTTTGTGGAAGATCCCTCTTAAACCATGTTTTTGTCTATCGTTGGAGCCAAGGAAGATTACTCATTTCTCAATAAAACTCAGAGGTGAGTGAGAACGCAGAGCACTTAAAGGCTCTCCCCTTTCATTCTATTTTCAAAAATCATGTTTTTTCATATTTTTCGAAAAAGACGTGTGCAGAATTTGAGAGCATTTTTGCATATTTTTTTGCAAATTCATTTTTCAACAGTTAGTTTTACCAGTAGCGGATAGTTGCGGATTTTGCGACCCTTAAGTACTTTCAAAAACATGAAAAGATGCAATCCCAACAACTCAGTAACTACAAATCCCACAACAAAACGTGTAAGTGGAATAATTCGCATTTTCGGAAAACATGAAAATGGAACATGATGTACTTGTAAATAAGCATTGGAAATGAAACATACAGCAGGGTGGGCAATTCCAGAAATCTCTTCATTCTCAATTGAGTGTCGTGTGGAAATTGAGAATTTACGACTTGGCGCCAAATTCTGAAAATCTCATTTTTTTTTAGGTTTCTTCCAAAAATTGATGACTCATAAAAATCATGCTGATTCCCGCAGTTTCCGCTCCTAACTGATGCTTCCTCATTCCAAAGGGATCGTCCACACATGACGTCATCACAAAATCTCCAAATTCATAAAATTTGCAATTTTCAAAAACACTGAAATGGAATATTGAGCAACTTTCAAAAACACAGAAATGGAAAATTTTGAAATTTTCAAAATGATGCAAATAGAACATTTTGCTCTTTTTAAAAACATGCAAGTAGAACGTTCTGTACTTGTAAATAATCATTGGTAATGGAACATTTTCCACTGTTCTCTTACAAAATGCAAACCGCATAGTCTTCACTTTTTTCGTGCTCTCCATTCTGCAATGAGTCTCGTGTGGAAATTGGGAATTTACGAGTTTGGCGGGAAATTCCAGAAATCTCATTTTGTTTAGAGGTTTCTTAAATAAAAATTACGGAGTGCGCGCAGGAGCTTTCCTGTAGTTTCCGCTCCTAACAGATGTTTACACATTCCTTAGGGGTCGTCCAGAATGACGTAATGGAAAAATTTGCATTTCTCCCCTGAAAGAATTTGGCAAATGGCTATTTTTAGCATACAATGAAATGAGTATTTAAACCCAGCCTACACGTTACATCATTTGTGGACGATCCCTTTTGTATCATGATTTGGTCCATTGTTGGAGCCAAAATGGGCTACTCATTTCTCAATAAAAACTCGCGAGTCAGTCTGGGTGAGAACGCAGAGCATTTAAAGGCTCTCTCCTCCCCTCTAATCCATTCATTCACTCAATTCTAAAAAATCATTTTTTTTTCAGATTTTTCGAAAATTACTTGTCCAACAATTTCCTGAATTTTCGCACTATTTTTGCAAACACTTTTTTCAACCCTTATTTCGTCATCCGACTAGAGTAAAAATTACAGTGAGCTTCTAGTCAAAATATCCAAGTTTGGATTTGGCGGCAAATTCAAATTGACTCATCTACGGGGCAGTCCATGAATGCCGTCATTGAAATATTTGCATTTCTACTACCCCCTAAATCAATGCGGAAATGGACATCTTTAGCAAAAAAATGTAATGAGTATCTAAACCCACTCTACACGTTACATCATTTGTGGACGCTCCCCTACTCTACCCGTTTTTAATAATGTTTTGGTCCAGGGTGGGAACCAAGGAGGATTACTCATTTCTCAATAAAAACTCGCCAGTGAGTCGCAGTGGGAACGCAGGGCATTTAAAGGCTCTCTCCCCGCCTCCAATCCATTCAATTTTCAAAAAACATTTCATTTTTCTCTTTTTTTCATTTTTTTCCAAAAACGCGTATTCAGCAATTTCCAGAATTTTGGCACCTTTTTTGCAAACACTTTTTTCAACCCTTAAATCGTCATCGGACTAGAGTAGAAATTACTTGCACCTTGCGTAACCGTTACTTTCTCCCAAAAGATGCATCCTCCAATACCTCCGTCACTACCCACCCCACCCTCCATACAACTTGACTATCACATGCACCAAAAAACGGGCTACATTTCTGTCCCATTCACTTTCCCTTTTTATCAAACAGGAGCAGAACGCTTGAAAGCTAAACTTGGCCTCATTTTTCATTTTTTTCAAAATTGGGAAATCAAAATGTGTTTGAACCTCCGTGCGGAAGCATCCATCTTACACAAGGAACTCATACCTCCGTCGGAACTCATTCACATATCTCCAGCTTTCAATTGTGCGGGAAATTCAAACGCCCCTCAACTTTCACCACTCCCACTCCACTCCCAACAGTCCAATCTAAATTCCTAGCACCAGCCCACTCCACACTCCAACTCTCGTAAATCCAAAATCTCATAATCTCCGTTTTCATCCAAAACAAACACAATTTTACCTCTTTTGAAAAAGTGAAAACTCCTCCATTTCCGTCTTTTTTAAAAGTGCCCAATATTCCATTTCCAACCTTTTCAAAATCACCCAATTTACATGCGTTCCATTTTCATCTTTTTCCAAACTCCAAAATGTGCTAATTACGTTAGTTTCAAAAGTGCGGAATATTCTAATTCCATATGTTTTCAAAAAGTGTAAAATGTTCTATTTACAAGTGTTTCAAAAGTGCGAAATGCTCTTTATTCATGTTTTCAAAATGACTCAATCTCAATATCCTGCTTATGCTACATATTTGTAAAAATGTTCTAATTCCATGCTTTTTGAAAAGGTGCAAAAATGTTCCAATTCCATGTTTTTAAAAATGTGCTCAATGTTTTATTTCCGTTTTTTGAAATTGCGAAATATTCCATTTACAAGTTTTTGAAAAAATGCTCAATATTCTAATTACATGTCTTGACAAAGTGCAAATTCATGTATGTACGTAGGTCAAAAATTGATCTAGTTTAAAATTTTAATCAGTGGGAATTTCTTGCTTGGGTACTTTTTCAAATTTGACTTGAACGACACTCGTAACTGGTAATTCATGGGTAATAAAATTATCTTCGCCACAATTAGATTCCATTTCCTGCTTTGTTAATTTTAATTCTGCTACACTAAAATCGTTAATGTCACCAATTTCGTTTGTGGAATTTGACTTGGTTTTTGCTTTTTGCAATTTTGTAGCTTTGCCGGTAGATTTTTTGCTACTGCTCTTACGCTTTCGCGTTTCTGCTGATCGCACCGCTTGATAACTGACTCGTAAAAATTTCTTTCTTCGCTGCTTACTCCAAAATTCGCACTTTTGCATGTGTCGATCCGCCTCCGACTCAGTTTTGTACGTTACACCGCAAAACTTGCATGGCCAAGGTCGTTTGTCTGTATGTGTAACTGCGTGGCTTTCTAACCTTTTCTGAGTGGGCCACATTGAGTTGCAGACATGGCATTTGAACTGGTCTTTCCCTCCGTGATAGTTTGCTACGTGTGCTTGGAATTTTTTGGGTGCTAAATATCTAGAGCATTGTTTACAGTGAATTTGGTCCTTTGCATGTGTGGCCATGTGCATTTTGAGGAGCTTCATCACTGCAAATTTACTTGCACAGCCTTTGTGCGTGCAGCGGAAGGGTCTTGCGTCAGAATGAACGGACTGAATGTGAATTTGCAAATCAGTTCTCCATTTAATTAGTTTTCCACAAATGGGACATTTCCAGCGACGATGGTTTTCTTGGAGTTCGTGAAGATCCAAGTCACAGCGGCGAGAGAAAAGGGCGGAGCAAACAACGCAGGAAAATTTGTCGGAGGACGAAACTGGATTTTTAACCGATGCAGAGATTTTAGTTATTTTCTCCGAATCCCCTTGCATCGCTTCAGCTGATTCGACAACACCTTTCAATTGATTATATCCACCAGAATCGTCTGCTTTTGGATATTCAGGATGATTTTTTTGACGATGCAAATTAAGACGGCAAGCTGTGTGGACTGGTTCGGAGCAGATCTCACATTTCATCACTGATTTATTTTTAGGCTTGTTTAAATGCTTGGCGAAATCTGAGTGGGTTAAAAACCAAGTGTCACACACAGGGCACATGTGACCAGAACCACTCAGTTCCTTGTAGCCCTTGTGAGCTGCTTCCCAGTGTTTCTTGAGAGAGGCAGAGTCTCTGAAGGATTTAGTGGGACAATATCTACAGCCGAAATGTTTGGCCTCGTGCGCTCGTCTCACGTGTTTGGTCAACAGTTCTTCCGTTAAGAACGACTTCAAGCAGATTCCACACTCAAAAGGTTTGTCCACGACGTGAACTTGAAGAATGTGGCTTTCTAACCAAGCTTTCGTTTTACATGTGTGAGAACAGAGGTCACACTTGAAGCTTGTGTTAACAACTTTTCTTAATTTCTTTTCAGAACGTCTAGTCCGCTCATGCGTGTGTAATTGTGTTTCAGTTTCAAGAAACACTGAAGGGCATTGGTCACATTTTACTATAAGTGGTGCATCATAGTGAGGCAGTTCGTCTGGATGTTCTGATTGTAGATGCCGCCATACTGTGATTATTGGGATTACTAAAGGACAGAAATCACACTGAATCCTTGAAACAGATTTTCTTACAAAGCTTTTCAGTGATGAGGATTTTTTTGGCCTGGGTAATATTTCATTAGGATGATTCCGTTTAATATGTCGCCATATATAAGTTTTAGTCGTGTTCCACTTGCACACGTGACAAGTAATTTTTGCATCCGAATTTTCTGTCTGCAGTCTTTGAGGTGGTAATACACAAGTACTGCTCCGACTCTGATCACCCTTTTCAGCTGTCACATTTTCCAGAGTTTTCAGACGTTTCTTTGGTTTGCATAATGATCCATATTCAGAGTCTCAGGTGTCTCTTTTAATTTTTTAAATGGAAAATTTTTACATCTTCAAAAAGAGGGAAATTGAATATTTTGAAAAACAGGGAATTTCAATATTGAGCACTTTGGGAAAACATGGAAATAGAACATTTTACACGTTTCTAAACACATGTAAATACAACATTGAGCACTTTTTAAAAAGAGGGGAATGGAATATTGAGCAATTCTGAAAATCTTGTAAATGGAACATTTTGAAATTTTCAAAAGCATGTAAATGGCACAGTTTTAGCTTTTGAAAAATATGCAAATAGAACAGTGTGCACTTTGAAAAAACATGTCAAGTTTGAATTTTTTACTTTCTGAAAACATGGAAATAGAGCATTTTGCAATTTTCAAAGAAATGTAAATTGAATGTTTCGAAAAATGGAATATTTCCCACTTTTCAAAAAGCATGCGAATCGCAGAGCTCGTACTTTGACAAACTTGGCGGGGAAATGGAAAATGTCTTATTTTAGGGGTGGTCCATGAATGACGTCATGGGAACATTTTTACAATGGATCCCCGTGAACCAATGCTGAAATGGCTATATGTCTGGCATAACACGTAATGAGTATTTAAATCCGGCCTACACGTGACATCGTTTGTGGACGATCCCTCTTAAACCATGTTTTTGTCTATCGTTGGAGCCAAGGAAGATTACTCATTTCTCAATAAAACTCAGAGGTGAGTGGGAGTGAGAACGCAGAGCACTTAAAGGCTCTCCCCTTTCATTCTATTTTCAAAAATCATGTTTTTTCATATTTTTCGAAAAAGACGTGTGCAGAATTTGAGAGCATTTTTGCATATTTTTTTGCAAATTCATTTTTCAACAGTTAGTTTTACCAGTAGCGGATAGTTGCGGATTTTGCGACCCTTAAGTACTTTCAAAAACATGAAAAGATGCAATCCCAACAACTCAGTAACTACAAATCCCACAACAAAACGTGTAAGTGGAATATTTCGCATTTTCGGAAAACATGAAAATGGAACATGATGTACTTGTAAATAAGCATTGGAAATGAAACATACAGCAGGGTGGGCAATTCCAGAAATCTCTTCATTCTCAATTGAGTGTCGTGTGGAAATTGAGAATTTACGACTTGGCGCCAAATTCTGAAAATCTCATTTTTTTTTAGGTTTCTTCCACAAATTGATGACTCATAAAAATCATGCAGATTCCCGCAGTTTCCGCTCCTAACTAAGGCTTCCTCATTCCAAAGGGATCGTCCACACATGACGTCATCACAAAATCTCCAAATTCATAAAATTTGCAATTTTCAAAAACACTGAAATGGAATATTGAGCAACTTTAAAAAACACAGAAATGGAAAATTTTGAAATTTTCAAAATGATGCAAATAGAACATTTTGCTCTTTTTGAAAACATGCAAGTAGAACGTTCTGTACTTGTAAATAATCATTGGTAATGGAACATTTCCCACTGTTCTCTTACAAAATGCAAACCGCATAGTCTTTTTTCGTGCTCTCCATTCTGCAATGAGTCTCGTGTGGAAATTGGGAATTTACGAGTTTGGCGGGAAATTCCAGAAATCTCATTTTGTTTAGAGGTTTCTTAAATAAAAATTACGGAGTGCGCGCAGGAGCTTTCCTGTAGTTTCCGCTCCTAACAGATGTTTACACATTCCTTAGGGGTCGTCCAGAATGACGTAATGGAAAAATTTGCATTTCTCCCCTGAAAGAATTTGGCAAATGGCTATTTTTAGCATACAATGAAATGAGTATTTAAACCCAGCCTACACGTTACATCATTTGTGGACGATCCCTTTTGTATCATGATTTGGTCCATTGTTGGAGCCAAAATGGGCTACTCATTTCTCAATAAAAACTCGCGAGTCAGTCTGGGTGAGAACGCAGAGCATTTAAAGGCTCTCTCCTCCCCTCTAATCCATTCATTCACTCAATTCTAAAAAATCATTTTTTTTTCAGATTTTTCGAAAATTACTTGTCCAACAATTTCCTGAATTTTCGCACTATTTTTGCAAACACTTTTTTCAACCCTTATTTCGTCATCCGACTAGAGTAAAAATTACAGTGAGCTTCTAGTCAAAATATCCAAGTTTGGATTTGGCGGCAAATTCAAATTGACTCATCTACGGGGCAGTCCATGAATGCCGTCATTGAAATATTTGCATTTCTACTACCCCCTAAATCAATGCGGAAATGGACATCTTTAGCAAAAAAATGTAATGAGTATCTAAACCCACTCTACACGTTACATCATTTGTGGACGCTCCCCTACTCTACCCGTTTTTAATAATGTTTTGGTCCAGGGTGGGAACCAAGGAGGATTACTCATTTCTCAATAAAAACTCGCCAGTGAGTCGCAGTGGGAACGCAGGGCATTTAAAGGCTCTCTCCCCGCCTCCAATCCATTCAATTTTCAAAAAACATTTCATTTTTCTCTTTTTTTCATTTTTTTCCAAAAACGCGTATTCAGCAATTTCCAGAATTTTGGCACCTTTTTTGCAAACACTTTTTTCAACCCTTAAATCGTCATCGGACTAGAGTAGAAATTACTTGCACCTTGCGTAACCGTTACTTTCTCCCAAAAGATGCATCCTCCAATACCTCCGTCACTACCCACCCCACCCTCCATACAACTTGACTATCACATGCACCAAAAAACGGGCTACATTTCTGTCCCATTCACTTTCCCTTTTTATCAAACAGGAGCAGAACGCTTGAAAGCTAAACTTGGCCTCATTTTTCATTTTTTTCAAAATTGGGAAATCAAAATGTGTTTGAACCTCCGTGCGGAAGCATCCATCTTACACAAGGAACTCATACCTCCGTCGGAACTCATTCACATATCTCCAGCTTTCAATTGTGCGGGAAATTCAAACGCCCCTCAACTTTCACCACTCCCACTCCACTCCCAACAGTCCAATCTAAATTCCTAGCACCAGCCCACTCCACACTCCAACTCTCGTAAATCCAAAATCTCATAATCTCCGTTTTCATCCAAAACAAACACAATTTTACCTCTTTTGAAAAAGTGAAAACTCCTCCATTTCCGTCTTTTTTAAAAGTGCCCAATATTCCATTTCCAACCTTTTCAAAATCACCCAATTTACATGCGTTCCATTTTCATCTTTTTCCAAACTCCAAAATGTGCTAATTACGTTAGTTTCAAAAGTGCGGAATATTCTAATTCCATATGTTTTCAAAAAGTGTAAAATGTTCTATTTACAAGTGTTTCAAAAGTGCGAAATGCTCTTTATTCATGTTTTCAAAATGACTCAATCTCAATATCCTGCTTATGCTACATATTTGTAAAAATGTTCTAATTCCATGCTTTTTGAAAAGGTGCAAAAATGTTCCAATTCCATGTTTTTAAAAATGTGCTCAATGTTTTATTTCCGTTTTTTGAAATTGCGAAATATTCCATTTACAAGTTTTTGAAAAAATGCTCAATATTCTAATTACATGTCTTGACAAAGTGCAAATTCATGTATGTACGTAGGTCAAAAATTGATCTAGTTTAAAATTTTAATCAGTGGGAATTTCTTGCTTGGGTACTTTTTCAAATTTGACTTGAACGACACTCGTAACTGGTAATTCATGGGTAATAAAATTATCTTCGCCACAATTAGATTCCATTTCCTGCTTTGTTAATTTTAATTCTGCTACACTAAAATCGTTAATGTCACCAATTTCGTTTGTGGAATTTGACTTGGTTTTTGCTTTTTGCAATTTTGTAGCTTTGCCGGTAGATTTTTTGCTACTGCTCTTACGCTTTCGCGTTTCTGCTGATCGCACCGCTTGATAACTGACTCGTAAAAATTTCTTTCTTCGCTGCTTACTCCAAAATTCGCACTTTTGCATGTGTCGATCCGCCTCCGACTCAGTTTTGTACGTTACACCGCAAAACTTGCATGGCCAAGGTCGTTTGTCTGTATGTGTAACTGCGTGGCTTTCTAACCTTTTCTGAGTGGGCCACATTGAGTTGCAGACATGGCATTTGAACTGGTCTTTCCCTCCGTGATAGTTTGCTACGTGTGCTTGGAATTTTTTGGGTGCTAAATATCTAGAGCATTGTTTACAGTGAATTTGGTCCTTTGCATGTGTGGCCATGTGCATTTTGAGGAGCTTCATCACTGCAAATTTACTTGCACAGCCTTTGTGCGTGCAGCGGAAGGGTCTTGCGTCAGAATGAACGGACTGAATGTGAATTTGCAAATCAGTTCTCCATTTAATTAGTTTTCCACAAATGGGACATTTCCAGCGACGATGGTTTTCTTGGAGTTCGTGAAGATCCAAGTCACAGCGGCGAGAGAAAAGGGCGGAGCAAACAACGCAGGAAAATTTGTCGGAGGACGAAACTGGATTTTTAACCGATGCAGAGATTTTAGTTATTTTCTCCGAATCCCCTTGCATCGCTTCAGCTGATTCGACAACACCTTTCAATTGATTATATCCACCAGAATCGTCTGCTTTTGGATATTCAGGATGATTTTTTTGACGATGCAAATTAAGACGGCAAGCTGTGTGGACTGGTTCAGAGCAGATCTCACATTTCATCACTGATTTATTTTTAGGCTTGTTTAAATGCTTGGCGAAATCTGAGTGGGTTAAAAACCAAGTGTCACACACAGGGCACATGTGACCAGAACCACTCAGTTCCTTGTAGCCCTTGTGAGCTGCTTCCCAGTGTTTCTTGAGAGAGGCAGAGTCTCTGAAGGATTTAGTGGGACAATATCTACAGCCGAAATGTTTGGCCTCGTGCGCTCGTCTCACGTGTTTGGTCAACAGTTCTTCCGTTAAGAACGACTTCAAGCAGATTCCACACTCAAAAGGTTTGTCCACGACGTGAACTTGAAGAATGTGGCTTTCTAACCAAGCTTTCGTTTTACATGTGTGAGAACAGAGGTCACACTTGAAGCTTGTGTTAACAACTTTTCTTAATTTCTTTTCAGAACGTCTAGTCCGCTCATGCGTGTGTAATTGTGTTTCAGTTTCAAGAAACACTGAAGGGCATTGGTCACATTTTACTATAAGTGGTGCATCATAGTGAGGCAGTTCGTCTGGATGTTCTGATTGTAGATGCCGCCATACTGTGATTATTGGGATTACTAAAGGACAGAAATCACACTGAATCCTTGAAACAGATTTTCTTACAAAGCTTTTCAGTGATGAGGATTTTTTTGGCCTGGGTAATATTTCATTAGGATGATTCCGTTTAATATGTCGCCATATATAAGTTTTAGTCGTGTTCCACTTGCACACGTGACAAGTAATTTTTGCATCCGAATTTTCTGTCTGCAGTCTTTGAGGTGGTAATACACAAGTACTGCTCCGACTCTGATCACCCTTTTCAGCTGTCACATTTTCCAGAGTTTTCAGACGTTTCTTTGGTTTGCATAATGATCCATATTCAGAGTCTCAGGTGTCTCTTTTAATTTTTTAAATGGAAAATTTTTACATCTTCAAAAAGAGGGAAATTGAATATTTTGAAAAACAGGGAATTTCAATATTGAGCACTTTGGGAAAACATGGAAATAGAACATTTTACACGTTTCTAAACACATGTAGATACAACATTGAGCACTTTTTAAAAAGAGGGGAATGGAATATTGAGCAATTCTGAAAATCTTGTAAATGGAACATTTTGAAATTTTCAAAAGCATGTAAATGGCACAGTTTTAGCTTTTGAAAAATATGCAAATAGAACAGTGTGCACTTTGAAAAAACATGTCAAGTTTGAATTTTTTACTTTCTGAAAACATGGAAATAGAGCATTTTGCAATTTTCAAAGAAATGTAAATTGAATGTTTCGAAAAATGGAATATTTCCCACTTTTCAAAAAGCATGCGAATCGCAGAGCTCGTACTTTGACAAACTTGGCGGGGAAATGGAAAATGTCTTATTTTAGGGGTGGTCCATGAATGACGTCATGGGAACATTTTTACAATGGATCCCCGTGAACCAATGCTGAAATGGCTATATGTCTGGCATAACACGTAATGAGTATTTAAATCCGGCCTACACGTGACATCGTTTGTGGAAGATCCCTCTTAAACCATGTTTTTGTCTATCGTTGGAGCCAAGGAAGATTACTCATTTCTCAATAAAACTCAGAGGTGAGTGAGAACGCAGAGCACTTAAAGGCTCTCCCCTTTCATTCTATTTTCAAAAATCATGTTTTTTCATATTTTTCGAAAAAGACGTGTGCAGAATTTGAGAGCATTTTTGCATATTTTTTTGCAAATTCATTTTTCAACAGTTAGTTTTACCAGTAGCGGATAGTTGCGGATTTTGCGACCCTTAAGTACTTTCAAAAACATGAAAAGATGCAATCCCAACAACTCAGTAACTACAAATCCCACAACAAAACGTGTAAGTGGAATATTTCGCATTTTCGGAAAACATGAAAATGGAACATGATGTACTTGTAAATAAGCATTGGAAATGAAACATACAGCAGGGTGGGCAATTCCAGAAATCTCTTCATTCTCAATTGAGTGTCGTGTGGAAATTGAGAATTTACGACTTGGCGCCAAATTCTGAAAATCTCATTTTTTTTTAGGTTTCTTCCAAAAATTGATGACTCATAAAAATCATGCTGATTCCCGCAGTTTCCGCTCCTAACTGATGCTTCCTCATTCCAAAGGGATCGTCCACACATGACGTCATCACAAAATCTCCAAATTCATAAAATTTGCAATTTTCAAAAACACTGAAATGGAATATTGAGCAACTTTCAAAAACACAGAAATGGAAAATTTTGAAATTTTCAAAATGATGCAAATAGAACATTTTGCTCTTTTTAAAAACATGCAAGTAGAACGTTCTGTACTTGTAAATAATCATTGGTAATGGAACATTTTCCACTGTTCTCTTACAAAATGCAAACCGCATAGTCTTCACTTTTTTCGTGCTCTCCATTCTGCAATGAGTCTCGTGTGGAAATTGGGAATTTACGAGTTTGGCGGGAAATTCCAGAAATCTCATTTTGTTTAGAGGTTTCTTAAATAAAAATTACGGAGTGCGCGCAGGAGCTTTCCTGTAGTTTCCGCTCCTAACAGATGTTTACACATTCCTTAGGGGTCGTCCAGAATGACGTAATGGAAAAATTTGCATTTCTCCCCTGAAAGAATTTGGCAAATGGCTATTTTTAGCATACAATGAAATGAGTATTTAAACCCAGCCTACACGTTACATCATTTGTGGACGATCCCTTTTGTATCATGATTTGGTCCATTGTTGGAGCCAAAATGGGCTACTCATTTCTCAATAAAAACTCGCGAGTCAGTCTGGGTGAGAACGCAGAGCATTTAAAGGCTCTCTCCTCCCCTCTAATCCATTCATTCACTCAATTCTAAAAAATCATTTTTTTTTCAGATTTTTCGAAAATTACTTGTCCAACAATTTCCTGAATTTTCGCACTATTTTTGCAAACACTTTTTTCAACCCTTATTTCGTCATCCGACTAGAGTAAAAATTACAGTGAGCTTCTAGTCAAAATATCCAAGTTTGGATTTGGCGGCAAATTCAAATTGACTCATCTACGGGGCAGTCCATGAATGCCGTCATTGAAATATTTGCATTTCTACTACCCCCTAAATCAATGCGGAAATGGACATGTTTAGCAAAAAAATGTAATGAGTATCTAAACCCACTCTACACGTTACATCATTTGTGGACGCTCCCCTACTCTACCCGTTTTTAATAATGTTTTGGTCCAGGGTGGGAACCAAGGAGGATTACTCATTTCTCAATAAAAACTCGCCAGTGAGTCGCAGTGGGAACGCAGGGCATTTAAAGGCTCTCTCCCCGCCTCCAATCCATTCAATTTTCAAAAAACATTTCATTTTTCTCTTTTTTTCATTTTTTTCCAAAAACGCGTATTCAGCAATTTCCAGAATTTTGGCACCTTTTTTGCAAACACTTTTTTCAACCCTTAAATCGTCATCGGACTAGAGTAGAAATTACTTGCACCTTGCGTAACCGTTACTTTCTCCCAAAAGATGCATCCTCCAATACCTCCGTCACTACCCACCCCACCCTCCATACAACTTGACTATCACATGCACCAAAAAACGGGCTACATTTCTGTCCCATTCACTTTCCCTTTTTATCAAACAGGAGCAGAACGCTTGAAAGCTAAACTTGGCCTCATTTTTCATTTTTTTCAAAATTGGGAAATCAAAATGTGTTTGAACCTCCGTGCGGAAGCATCCATCTTACACAAGGAACTCATACCTCCGTCGGAACTCATTCACATATCTCCAGCTTTCAATTGTGCGGGAAATTCAAACGCCCCTCAACTTTCACCACTCCCACTCCACTCCCAACAGTCCAATCTAAATTCCTAGCACCAGCCCACTCCACACTCCAACTCTCGTAAATCCAAAATCTCATAATCTCCGTTTTCATCCAAAACAAACACAATTTTACCTCTTTTGAAAAAGTGAAAACTCCTCCATTTCCGTCTTTTTTAAAAGTGCCCAATATTCCATTTCCAACCTTTTCAAAATCACCCAATTTACATGCGTTCCATTTTCATCTTTTTCCAAACTCCAAAATGTGCTAATTACGTTAGTTTCAAAAGTGCGCAATATTCTAATTCCATATGTTTTCAAAAAGTGTAAAATGTTCTATTTACAAGTGTTTCAAAAGTGCGAAATGCTCTTTATTCATGTTTTCAAAATGACTCAATCTCAATATCCTGCTTATGCTACATATTTGTAAAAATGTTCTAATTCCATGCTTTTTGAAAAGGTGCAAAAATGTTCCAATTCCATGTTTTTAAAAATGTGCTCAATGTTTTATTTCCGTTTTTTGAAATTGCGAAATATTCCATTTACAAGTTTTTGAAAAAATGCTCAATATTCTAATTACATGTCTTGACAAAGTGCAAATTCATGTATGTACGTAGGTCAAAAATTGATCTAGTTTAAAATTTTAATCAGTGGGAATTTCTTGCTTGGGTACTTTTTCAAATTTGACTTGAACGACACTCGTAACTGGTAATTCATGGGTAATAAAATTATCTTCGCCACAATTAGATTCCATTTCCTGCTTTGTTAATTTTAATTCTGCTACACTAAAATCGTTAATGTCACCAATTTCGTTTGTGGAATTTGACTTGGTTTTTGCTTTTTGCAATTTTGTAGCTTTGCCGGTAGATTTTTTGCTACTGCTCTTACGCTTTCGCGTTTCTGCTGATCGCACCGCTTGATAACTGACTCGTAAAAATTTCTTTCTTCGCTGCTTACTCCAAAATTCGCACTTTTGCATGTGTCGATCCGCCTCCGACTCAGTTTTGTACGTTACACCGCAAAACTTGCATGGCCAAGGTCGTTTGTCTGTATGTGTAACTGCGTGGCTTTCTAACCTTTTCTGAGTGGGCCACATTGAGTTGCAGACATGGCATTTGAACTGGTCTTTCCCTCCGTGATAGTTTGCTACGTGTGCTTGGAATTTTTTGGGTGCTAAATATCTAGAGCATTGTTTACAGTGAATTTGGTCCTTTGCATGTGTGGCCATGTGCATTTTGAGGAGCTTCATCACTGCAAATTTACTTGCACAGCCTTTGTGCGTGCAGCGGAAGGGTCTTGCGTCAGAATGAACGGACTGAATGTGAATTTGCAAATCAGTTCTCCATTTAATTAGTTTTCCACAAATGGGACATTTCCAGCGACGATGGTTTTCTTGGAGTTCGTGAAGATCCAAGTCACAGCGGCGAGAGAAAAGGGCGGAGCAAACAACGCAGGAAAATTTGTCGGAGGACGAAACTGGATTTTTAACCGATGCAGAGATTTTAGTTATTTTCTCCGAATCCCCTTGCATCGCTTCAGCTGATTCGACAACACCTTTCAATTGATTATATCCACCAGAATCGTCTGCTTTTGGATATTCAGGATGATTTTTTTGACGATGCAAATTAAGACGGCAAGCTGTGTGGACTGGTTCGGAGCAGATCTCACATTTCATCACTGATTTATTTTTAGGCTTGTTTAAATGCTTGGCGAAATCTGAGTGGGTTAAAAACCAAGTGTCACACACAGGGCACATGTGACCAGAACCACTCAGTTCCTTGTAGCCCTTGTGAGCTGCTTCCCAGTGTTTCTTGAGAGAGGCAGAGTCTCTGAAGGATTTAGTGGGACAATATCTACAGCCGAAATGTTTGGCCTCGTGCGCTCGTCTCACGTGTTTGGTCAACAGTTCTTCCGTTAAGAACGACTTCAAGCAGATTCCACACTCAAAAGGTTTGTCCACGACGTGAACTTGAAGAATGTGGCTTTCTAACCAAGCTTTCGTTTTACATGTGTGAGAACAGAGGTCACACTTGAAGCTTGTGTTAACAACTTTTCTTAATTTCTTTTCAGAACGTCTAGTCCGCTCATGCGTGTGTAATTGTGTTTCAGTTTCAAGAAACACTGAAGGGCATTGGTCACATTTTACTATAAGTGGTGCATCATAGTGAGGCAGTTCGTCTGGATGTTCTGATTGTAGATGCCGCCATACTGTGATTATTGGGATTACTAAAGGACAGAAATCACACTGAATCCTTGAAACAGATTTTCTTACAAAGCTTTTCAGTGATGAGGATTTTTTTGGCCTGGGTAATATTTCATTAGGATGATTCCGTTTAATATGTCGCCATATATAAGTTTTAGTCGTGTTCCACTTGCACACGTGACAAGTAATTTTTGCATCCGAATTTTCTGTCTGCAGTCTTTGAGGTGGTAATACACAAGTACTGCTCCGACTCTGATCACCCTTTTCAGCTGTCACATTTTCCAGAGTTTTCAGACGTTTCTTTGGTTTGCATAATGATCCATATTCAGAGTCTCAGGTGTCTCTTTTAATTTTTTAAATGGAAAATTTTTACATCTTCAAAAAGAGGGAAATTGAATATTTTGAAAAACAGGGAATTTCAATATTGAGCACTTTGGGAAAACATGGAAATAGAACATTTTACACGTTTCTAAACACATGTAGATACAACATTGAGCACTTTTTAAAAAGAGGGGAATGGAATATTGAGCAATTCTGAAAATCTTGTAAATGGAACATTTTGAAATTTTCAAAAGCATGTAAATGGCACAGTTTTAGCTTTTGAAAAATATGCAAATAGAACAGTGTGCACTTTGAAAAAACATGTCAAGTTTGAATTTTTTACTTTCTGAAAACATGGAAATAGAGCATTTTGCAATTTTCAAAGAAATGTAAATTGAATGTTTCGAAAAATGGAATATTTCCCACTTTTCAAAAAGCATGCGAATCGCAGAGCTCGTACTTTGACAAACTTGGCGGGGAAATGGAAAATGTCTTATTTTAGGGGTGGTCCATGAATGACGTCATGGGAACATTTTTACAATGGATCCCCGTGAACCAATGCTGAAATGGCTATATGTCTGGCATAACACGTAATGAGTATTTAAATCCGGCCTACACGTGACATCGTTTGTGGAAGATCCCTCTTAAACCATGTTTTTGTCTATCGTTGGAGCCAAGGAAGATTACTCATTTCTCAATAAAACTCAGAGGTGAGTGAGAACGCAGAGCACTTAAAGGCTCTCCCCTTTCATTCTATTTTCAAAAATCATGTTTTTTCATATTTTTCGAAAAAGACGTGTGCAGAATTTGAGAGCATTTTTGCATATTTTTTTGCAAATTCATTTTTCAACAGTTAGTTTTACCAGTAGCGGATAGTTGCGGATTTTGCGACCCTTAAGTACTTTCAAAAACATGAAAAGATGCAATCCCAACAACTCAGTAACTACAAATCCCACAACAAAACGTGTAAGTGGAATAATTCGCATTTTCGGAAAACATGAAAATGGAACATGATGTACTTGTAAATAAGCATTGGAAATGAAACATACAGCAGGGTGGGCAATTCCAGAAATCTCTTCATTCTCAATTGAGTGTCGTGTGGAAATTGAGAATTTACGACTTGGCGCCAAATTCTGAAAATCTCATTTTTTTTTAGGTTTCTTCCAAAAATTGATGACTCATAAAAATCATGCTGATTCCCGCAGTTTCCGCTCCTAACTGATGCTTCCTCATTCCAAAGGGATCGTCCACACATGACGTCATCACAAAATCTCCAAATTCATAAAATTTGCAATTTTCAAAAACACTGAAATGGAATATTGAGCAACTTTCAAAAACACAGAAATGGAAAATTTTGAAATTTTCAAAATGATGCAAATAGAACATTTTGCTCTTTTTAAAAACATGCAAGTAGAACGTTCTGTACTTGTAAATAATCATTGGTAATGGAACATTTTCCACTGTTCTCTTACAAAATGCAAACCGCATAGTCTTCACTTTTTTCGTGCTCTCCATTCTGCAATGAGTCTCGTGTGGAAATTGGGAATTTACGAGTTTGGCGGGAAATTCCAGAAATCTCATTTTGTTTAGAGGTTTCTTAAATAAAAATTACGGAGTGCGCGCAGGAGCTTTCCTGTAGTTTCCGCTCCTAACAGATGTTTACACATTCCTTAGGGGTCGTCCAGAATGACGTAATGGAAAAATTTGCATTTCTCCCCTGAAAGAATTTGGCAAATGGCTATTTTTAGCATACAATGAAATGAGTATTTAAACCCAGCCTACACGTTACATCATTTGTGGACGATCCCTTTTGTATCATGATTTGGTCCATTGTTGGAGCCAAAATGGGCTACTCATTTCTCAATAAAAACTCGCGAGTCAGTCTGGGTGAGAACGCAGAGCATTTAAAGGCTCTCTCCTCCCCTCTAATCCATTCATTCACTCAATTCTAAAAAATCATTTTTTTTTCAGATTTTTCGAAAATTACTTGTCCAACAATTTCCTGAATTTTCGCACTATTTTTGCAAACACTTTTTTCAACCCTTATTTCGTCATCCGACTAGAGTAAAAATTACAGTGAGCTTCTAGTCAAAATATCCAAGTTTGGATTTGGCGGCAAATTCAAATTGACTCATCTACGGGGCAGTCCATGAATGCCGTCATTGAAATATTTGCATTTCTACTACCCCCTAAATCAATGCGGAAATGGACATCTTTAGCAAAAAAATGTAATGAGTATCTAAACCCACTCTACACGTTACATCATTTGTGGACGCTCCCCTACTCTACCCGTTTTTAATAATGTTTTGGTCCAGGGTGGGAACCAAGGAGGATTACTCATTTCTCAATAAAAACTCGCCAGTGAGTCGCAGTGGGAACGCAGGGCATTTAAAGGCTCTCTCCCCGCCTCCAATCCATTCAATTTTCAAAAAACATTTCATTTTTCTCTTTTTTTCATTTTTTTCCAAAAACGCGTATTCAGCAATTTCCAGAATTTTGGCACCTTTTTTGCAAACACTTTTTTCAACCCTTAAATCGTCATCGGACTAGAGTAGAAATTACTTGCACCTTGCGTAACCGTTACTTTCTCCCAAAAGATGCATCCTCCAATACCTCCGTCACTACCCACCCCACCCTCCATACAACTTGACTATCACATGCACCAAAAAACGGGCTACATTTCTGTCCCATTCACTTTCCCTTTTTATCAAACAGGAGCAGAACGCTTGAAAGCTAAACTTGGCCTCATTTTTCATTTTTTTCAAAATTGGGAAATCAAAATGTGTTTGAACCTCCGTGCGGAAGCATCCATCTTACACAAGGAACTCATACCTCCGTCGGAACTCATTCACATATCTCCAGCTTTCAATTGTGCGGGAAATTCAAACGCCCCTCAACTTTCACCACTCCCACTCCACTCCCAACAGTCCAATCTAAATTCCTAGCACCAGCCCACTCCACACTCCAACTCTCGTAAATCCAAAATCTCATAATCTCCGTTTTCATCCAAAACAAACACAATTTTACCTCTTTTGAAAAAGTGAAAACTCCTCCATTTCCGTCTTTTTTAAAAGTGCCCAATATTCCATTTCCAACCTTTTCAAAATCACCCAATTTACATGCGTTCCATTTTCATCTTTTTCCAAACTCCAAAATGTGCTAATTACGTTAGTTTCAAAAGTGCGCAATATTCTAATTCCATATGTTTTCAAAAAGTGTAAAATGTTCTATTTACAAGTGTTTCAAAAGTGCGAAATGCTCTTTATTCATGTTTTCAAAATGACTCAATCTCAATATCCTGCTTATGCTACATATTTGTAAAAATGTTCTAATTCCATGCTTTTTGAAAAGGTGCAAAAATGTTCCAATTCCATGTTTTTAAAAATGTGCTCAATGTTTTATTTCCGTTTTTTGAAATTGCGAAATATTCCATTTACAAGTTTTTGAAAAAATGCTCAATATTCTAATTACATGTCTTGACAAAGTGCAAATTCATGTATGTACGTAGGTCAAAAATTGATCTAGTTTAAAATTTTAATCAGTGGGAATTTCTTGCTTGGGTACTTTTTCAAATTTGACTTGAACGACACTCGTAACTGGTAATTCATGGGTAATAAAATTATCTTCGCCACAATTAGATTCCATTTCCTGCTTTGTTAATTTTAATTCTGCTACACTAAAATCGTTAATGTCACCAATTTCGTTTGTGGAATTTGACTTGGTTTTTGCTTTTTGCAATTTTGTAGCTTTGCCGGTAGATTTTTTGCTACTGCTCTTACGCTTTCGCGTTTCTGCTGATCGCACCGCTTGATAACTGACTCGTAAAAATTTCTTTCTTCGCTGCTTACTCCAAAATTCGCACTTTTGCATGTGTCGATCCGCCTCCGACTCAGTTTTGTACGTTACACCGCAAAACTTGCATGGCCAAGGTCGTTTGTCTGTATGTGTAACTGCGTGGCTTTCTAACCTTTTCTGAGTGGGCCACATTGAGTTGCAGACATGGCATTTGAACTGGTCTTTCCCTCCGTGATAGTTTGCTACGTGTGCTTGGAATTTTTTGGGTGCTAAATATCTAGAGCATTGTTTACAGTGAATTTGGTCCTTTGCATGTGTGGCCATGTGCATTTTGAGGAGCTTCATCACTGCAAATTTACTTGCACAGCCTTTGTGCGTGCAGCGGAAGGGTCTTGCGTCAGAATGAACGGACTGAATGTGAATTTGCAAATCAGTTCTCCATTTAATTAGTTTTCCACAAATGGGACATTTCCAGCGACGATGGTTTTCTTGGAGTTCGTGAAGATCCAAGTCACAGCGGCGAGAGAAAAGGGCGGAGCAAACAACGCAGGAAAATTTGTCGGAGGACGAAACTGGATTTTTAACCGATGCAGAGATTTTAGTTATTTTCTCCGAATCCCCTTGCATCGCTTCAGCTGATTCGACAACACCTTTCAATTGATTATATCCACCAGAATCGTCTGCTTTTGGATATTCAGGATGATTTTTTTGACGATGCAAATTAAGACGGCAAGCTGTGTGGACTGGTTCAGAGCAGATCTCACATTTCATCACTGATTTATTTTTAGGCTTGTTTAAATGCTTGGCGAAATCTGAGTGGGTTAAAAACCAAGTGTCACACACAGGGCACATGTGACCAGAACCACTCAGTTCCTTGTAGCCCTTGTGAGCTGCTTCCCAGTGTTTCTTGAGAGAGGCAGAGTCTCTGAAGGATTTAGTGGGACAATATCTACAGCCGAAATGTTTGGCCTCGTGCGCTCGTCTCACGTGTTTGGTCAACAGTTCTTCCGTTAAGAACGACTTCAAGCAGATTCCACACTCAAAAGGTTTGTCCACGACGTGAACTTGAAGAATGTGGCTTTCTAACCAAGCTTTCGTTTTACATGTGTGAGAACAGAGGTCACACTTGAAGCTTGTGTTAACAACTTTTCTTAATTTCTTTTCAGAACGTCTAGTCCGCTCATGCGTGTGTAATTGTGTTTCAGTTTCAAGAAACACTGAAGGGCATTGGTCACATTTTACTATAAGTGGTGCATCATAGTGAGGCAGTTCGTCTGGATGTTCTGATTGTAGATGCCGCCATACTGTGATTATTGGGATTACTAAAGGACAGAAATCACACTGAATCCTTGAAACAGATTTTCTTACAAAGCTTTTCAGTGATGAGGATTTTTTTGGCCTGGGTAATATTTCATTAGGATGATTCCGTTTAATATGTCGCCATATATAAGTTTTAGTCGTGTTCCACTTGCACACGTGACAAGTAATTTTTGCATCCGAATTTTCTGTCTGCAGTCTTTGAGGTGGTAATACACAAGTACTGCTCCGACTCTGATCACCCTTTTCAGCTGTCACATTTTCCAGAGTTTTCAGACGTTTCTTTGGTTTGCATAATGATCCATATTCAGAGTCTCAGGTGTCTCTTTTAATTTTTTAAATGGAAAATTTTTACATCTTCAAAAAGAGGGAAATTGAATATTTTGAAAAACAGGGAATTTCAATATTGAGCACTTTGGGAAAACATGGAAATAGAACATTTTACACGTTTCTAAACACATGTAAATACAACATTGAGCACTTTTTAAAAAGAGGGGAATGGAATATTGAGCAATTCTGAAAATCTTGTAAATGGAACATTTTGAAATTTTCAAAAGCATGTAAATGGCACAGTTTTAGCTTTTGAAAAATATGCAAATAGAACAGTGTGCACTTTGAAAAAACATGTCAAGTTTGAATTTTTTACTTTCTGAAAACATGGAAATAGAGCATTTTGCAATTTTCAAAGAAATGTAAATTGAATGTTTCGAAAAATGGAATATTTCCCACTTTTCAAAAAGCATGCGAATCGCAGAGCTCGTACTTTGACAAACTTGGCGGGGAAATGGAAAATGTCTTATTTTAGGGGTGGTCCATGAATGACGTCATGGGAACATTTTTACAATGGATCCCCGTGAACCAATGCTGAAATGGCTATATGTCTGGCATAACACGTAATGAGTATTTAAATCCGGCCTACACGTGACATCGTTTGTGGACGATCCCTCTTAAACCATGTTTTTGTCTATCGTTGGAGCCAAGGAAGATTACTCATTTCTCAATAAAACTCAGAGGTGAGTGGGAGTGAGAACGCAGAGCACTTAAAGGCTCTCCCCTTTCATTCTATTTTCAAAAATCATGTTTTTTCATATTTTTCGAAAAAGACGTGTGCAGAATTTGAGAGCATTTTTGCATATTTTTTTGCAAATTCATTTTTCAACAGTTAGTTTTACCAGTAGCGGATAGTTGCGGATTTTGCGACCCTTAAGTACTTTCAAAAACATGAAAAGATGCAATCCCAACAACTCAGTAACTACAAATCCCACAACAAAACGTGTAAGTGGAATATTTCGCATTTTCGGAAAACATGAAAATGGAACATGATGTACTTGTAAATAAGCATTGGAAATGAAACATACAGCAGGGTGGGCAATTCCAGAAATCTCTTCATTCTCAATTGAGTGTCGTGTGGAAATTGAGAATTTACGACTTGGCGCCAAATTCTGAAAATCTCATTTTTTTTTAGGTTTCTTCCACAAATTGATGACTCATAAAAATCATGCAGATTCCCGCAGTTTCCGCTCCTAACTAAGGCTTCCTCATTCCAAAGGGATCGTCCACACATGACGTCATCACAAAATCTCCAAATTCATAAAATTTGCAATTTTCAAAAACACTGAAATGGAATATTGAGCAACTTTAAAAAACACAGAAATGGAAAATTTTGAAATTTTCAAAATGATGCAAATAGAACATTTTGCTCTTTTTGAAAACATGCAAGTAGAACGTTCTGTACTTGTAAATAATCATTGGTAATGGAACATTTCCCACTGTTCTCTTACAAAATGCAAACCGCATAGTCTTTTTTCGTGCTCTCCATTCTGCAATGAGTCTCGTGTGGAAATTGGGAATTTACGAGTTTGGCGGGAAATTCCAGAAATCTCATTTTGTTTAGAGGTTTCTTAAATAAAAATTACGGAGTGCGCGCAGGAGCTTTCCTGTAGTTTCCGCTCCTAACAGATGTTTACACATTCCTTAGGGGTCGTCCAGAATGACGTAATGGAAAAATTTGCATTTCTCCCCTGAAAGAATTTGGCAAATGGCTATTTTTAGCATACAATGAAATGAGTATTTAAACCCAGCCTACACGTTACATCATTTGTGGACGATCCCTTTTGTATCATGATTTGGTCCATTGTTGGAGCCAAAATGGGCTACTCATTTCTCAATAAAAACTCGCGAGTCAGTCTGGGTGAGAACGCAGAGCATTTAAAGGCTCTCTCCTCCCCTCTAATCCATTCATTCACTCAATTCTAAAAAATCATTTTTTTTTCAGATTTTTCGAAAATTACTTGTCCAACAATTTCCTGAATTTTCGCACTATTTTTGCAAACACTTTTTTCAACCCTTATTTCGTCATCCGACTAGAGTAAAAATTACAGTGAGCTTCTAGTCAAAATATCCAAGTTTAGATTTGGCGGCAAATTCAAATTGACTCATCTACGGGGCAGTCCATGAATGCCGTCATTGAAATATTTGCATTTCTACTACCCCCTAAATCAATGCGGAAATGGACATGTTTAGCAAAAAAATGTAATGAGTATCTAAACCCACTCTACACGTTACATCATTTGTGGACGCTCCCCTACTCTACCCGTTTTTAATAATGTTTTGGTCCAGGGTGGGAACCAAGGAGGATTACTCATTTCTCAATAAAAACTCGCCAGTGAGTCGCAGTGGGAACGCAGGGCATTTAAAGGCTCTCTCCCCGCCTCCAATCCATTCAATTTTCAAAAAACATTTTATTTTTCTCTTTTTTTCATTTTTTTCCAAAAACGCGTATTCAGCAATTTCCAGAATTTTGGCACCTTTTTTGCAAACACTTTTTTCAACCCTTAAATCGTCATCGGACTAGAGTAGAAATTACTTGCACCTTGCGTAACCGTTACTTTCTCCCAAAAGATGCATCCTCCAATACCTCCGTCACTACCCACCCCACCCTCCATACAACTTGACTATCACATGCACCAAAAAACGGGCTACATTTCTGTCCCATTCACTTTCCCTTTTTATCAAACAGGAGCAGAACGCTTGAAAGCTAAACTTGGCCTCATTTTTCATTTTTTTCAAAATTGGGAAATCAAAATGTGTTTGAACCTCCGTGCGGAAGCATCCATCTTACACAAGGAACTCATACCTCCGTCGGAACTCATTCACATATCTCCAGCTTTCAATTGTGCGGGAAATTCAAACGCCCCTCAACTTTCACCACTCCCACTCCACTCCCAACAGTCCAATCTAAATTCCTAGCACCAGCCCACTCCACACTCCAACTCTCGTAAATCCAAAATCTCATAATCTCCGTTTTCATCCAAAACAAACACAATTTTACCTCTTTTGAAAAAGTGAAAACTCCTCCATTTCCGTCTTTTTTAAAAGTGCCCAATATTCCATTTCCAACCTTTTCAAAATCACCCAATTTACATGCGTTCCATTTTCATCTTTTTCCAAACTCCAAAATGTGCTAATTACGTTAGTTTCAAAAGTGCGGAATATTCTAATTCCATATGTTTTCAAAAAGTGTAAAATGTTCTATTTACAAGTGTTTCAAAAGTGCGAAATGCTCTTTATTCATGTTTTCAAAATGACTCAATCTCAATATCCTGCTTATGCTACATATTTGTAAAAATGTTCTAATTCCATGCTTTTTGAAAAGGTGCAAAAATGTTCCAATTCCATGTTTTTAAAAATGTGCTCAATGTTTTATTTCCGTTTTTTGAAATTGCGAAATATTCCATTTACAAGTTTTTGAAAAAATGCTCAATATTCTAATTACATGTCTTGACAAAGTGCAAATTCATGTATGTACGTAGGTCAAAAATTGATCTAGTTTAAAATTTTAATCAGTGGAAATTTCTTGCTTGGGTACTTTTTCAAATTTGACTTGAACGACACTCGTAACTGGTAATTCATGGGTAATAAAATTATCTTGGCCACAATTAGACTCCATTTCCTGCTTTGTTAATTTTAATTCTGCTACACTAAAATCGTTAATGTCACCAATTTCATTTGTGGAATTTGACTTGGTTTTTGCTTTTTGCAATTTTGTAGCTTTGCCGGTAGATTTTTTGCTACTGCTCTTACGCTTTCGCGTTTCTGCTGATCGCACCGCTTGATAACTGACTCGTAAAAATTTCTTTCTTCGCTGCTTACTCCAAAATTCGCACTTTTGCATGTGTCGATCCGCCTCCGACTCAGTTTTGTACGTTACACCGCAAAACTTGCATGGCCAAGGTCGTTTGTCTGTATGTGTAACTGCGTGGCTTTCTAACCTTTTCTGAGTGGGCCACATTGAGTTGCAGACATGGCATTTGAACTGGTCTTTCCCTCCGTGATAGTTTGCTACGTGTGCTTGGAATTTTTTGGGTGCTAAATATCTAGAGCATTGTTTACAGTGAATTCGGTCCTTTGCATGTGTGGCCATGTGCATTTTGAGGAGCTTCATCACTGCAAATTTACTTGCACAGCCTTTGTGCGTGCAGCGGAAGGGTCTTGCGTCAGAATGAACGGACTGAATGTGAATTTGCAAATCAGTTCTCCATTTAATTAGTTTTCCACAAATGGGACATTTCCAGCGACGATGGTTTTCTTGGAGTTCGTGAAGATCCAAGTCACAGCGGCGAGAGAAAAGGGCGGAGCAAACAACGCAGGAAAATTTGTCGGAGGACGAAACTGGATTTTTAACCGATGCAGAGATTTCAGTTATTTTCTCCGAATCCCCTTGCATCGCTTCAGCTGATTCGACAACACCTTTCAATTGATTATATCCACCAGAATCGTCTGCTTTTGGATATTCAGGATGATTTTTTTGACGATGCAAATTAAGACGGCAAGCTGTGTGGACTGGTTCAGAGCAGATCTCACATTTCATCACTGATTTATTTTTAGGCTTGTTTAAATGCTTGGCGAAATCTGAGTGGGTTAAAAACCAAGTGTCACACACAGGGCACATGTGACCAGAACCACTCAGTTCCTTGTAGCCCTTGTGAGCTGCTTCCCAGTGTTTCTTGAGGGAAGCAGAGTCTCTGAAGGATTTAGTGGGACAATATCTACAGCCGAAATGTTTGGCCTCGTGCGCTCGTTTCACGTGTTTGGTCAACAGTTCTTCCGTTAAGAACGACTTCAAGCAGATTCCACACTCAAAAGGTTTGTCCACGACGTGCACTTGAAGAATGTGGCTTTCCAACCAAGCTTTTGTTTTACATTTGTGAGAACAGAGGTCACACTGGAAGACTGTGTTAACAACTTTTCTTAATTTCCTTTCAGAACGTCTAGTCCGCTCATGCGTGTGTAATTGTGTTTCAGTTTCAAGAAACACTGAAGGGCATTGGTCACATTTTACTATAAGTGGTGCATCATAGTGAGGCAGTTCGTCTGGATGTTCTGATTGTAGATGCCGCCATACTGTGATTATTGGGATTACTAAAGGGCAGAAATCACACTGAATCGTTGAAACAGATTTCCTTACAAAGCTTTTCAGTGATGAGGATTTTTTTGGCCTGGGTAATATTTCAGTAGGATGATTCCGTTTAATATGTCGCCATATATAAGTTTTAGTCGTGTTCCACTTGCACACGTGACAAGTAATTTTTGCATCCGAATTTTCTGTCTGCAGTCTTTGAGGTGGTAATACACAAGTACTGCTCCGATTCGGATCATCGTTTTCAGCTGTCAGTTTTTTGAGAGTTTTCAGACGTTTCTTTGGTTTACATGATGATCCATATTCAGAGTCTCAGGTGTCTCTTTTAATTTTTTAAATGGAAAATTTTTACATCTTCAAAAAGAGGGAAATTGAATATTTTGAAAAACAGGGAATTTCAATATTGAGCACTTTGGGAAAACATGGAAATAGAACATTTTACACGTTTCTAAACACATGTAAATACAACATTGAGCACTTTTTAAAAAGAGGGGAATGGAATATTGAGCAATTCTGAAAATCTTGTAAATGGAACATTTTGAAATTTTCAAAAGCATGTAAATGGCACAGTTTTAGCTTTTGAAAAATATGCAAATAGAACAGTGTGCACTTTGAAAAAACATGTCAAGTTTGAATTTTTTACTTTCTGAAAACATGGAAATAGAGCATTTTGCAATTTTCAAAGAAATGTAAATTGAATGTTTCGAAAAATGGAATATTTCCCACTTTTCAAAAAGCATGCGAATCGCAGAGCTCGTACTTTGACAAACTTGGCGGGGAAATGGAAAATGTCTTATTTTAGGGGTGGTCCATGAATGACGTCATGGGAACATTTTTACAATGGATCCCCGTGAACCAATGCTGAAATGGCTATATGTCTGGCATAACACGTAATGAGTATTTAAATCCGGCCTACACGTGACATCGTTTGTGGACGATCCCTCTTAAACCATGTTTTTGTCTATCGTTGGAGCCAAGGAAGATTACTCATTTCTCAATAAAACTCAGAGGTGAGTGGGAGTGAGAACGCAGAGCACTTAAAGGCTCTCCCCTTTCATTCTATTTTCAAAAATCATGTTTTTTCATATTTTTCGAAAAAGACGTGTGCAGAATTTGAGAGCATTTTTGCATATTTTTTTGCAAATTCATTTTTCAACAGTTAGTTTTACCAGTAGCGGATAGTTGCGGATTTTGCGACCCTTAAGTACTTTCAAAAACATGAAAAGATGCAATCCCAACAACTCAGTAACTACAAATCCCACAACAAAACGTGTAAGTGGAATATTTCGCATTTTCGGAAAACATGAAAATGGAACATGATGTACTTGTAAATAAGCATTGGAAATGAAACATACAGCAGGGTGGGCAATTCCAGAAATCTCTTCATTCTCAATTGAGTGTCGTGTGGAAATTGAGAATTTACGACTTGGCGCCAAATTCTGAAAATCTCATTTTTTTTTAGGTTTCTTCCACAAATTGATGACTCATAAAAATCATGCAGATTCCCGCAGTTTCCGCTCCTAACTAAGGCTTCCTCATTCCAAAGGGATCGTCCACACATGACGTCATCACAAAATCTCCAAATTCATAAAATTTGCAATTTTCAAAAACACTGAAATGGAATATTGAGCAACTTTAAAAAACACAGAAATGGAAAATTTTGAAATTTTCAAAATGATGCAAATAGAACATTTTGCTCTTTTTGAAAACATGCAAGTAGAACGTTCTGTACTTGTAAATAATCATTGGTAATGGAACATTTCCCACTGTTCTCTTACAAAATGCAAACCGCATAGTCTTTTTTCGTGCTCTCCATTCTGCAATGAGTCTCGTGTGGAAATTGGGAATTTACGAGTTTGGCGGGAAATTCCAGAAATCTCATTTTGTTTAGAGGTTTCTTAAATAAAAATTACGGAGTGCGCGCAGGAGCTTTCCTGTAGTTTCCGCTCCTAACAGATGTTTACACATTCCTTAGGGGTCGTCCAGAATGACGTAATGGAAAAATTTGCATTTCTCCCCTGAAAGAATTTGGCAAATGGCTATTTTTAGCATACAATGAAATGAGTATTTAAACCCAGCCTACACGTTACATCATTTGTGGACGATCCCTTTTGTATCATGATTTGGTCCATTGTTGGAGCCAAAATGGGCTACTCATTTCTCAATAAAAACTCGCGAGTCAGTCTGGGTGAGAACGCAGAGCATTTAAAGGCTCTCTCCTCCCCTCTAATCCATTCATTCACTCAATTCTAAAAAATCATTTTTTTTTCAGATTTTTCGAAAATTACTTGTCCAACAATTTCCTGAATTTTCGCACTATTTTTGCAAACACTTTTTTCAACCCTTATTTCGTCATCCGACTAGAGTAAAAATTACAGTGAGCTTCTAGTCAAAATATCCAAGTTTAGATTTGGCGGCAAATTCAAATTGACTCATCTACGGGGCAGTCCATGAATGCCGTCATTGAAATATTTGCATTTCTACTACCCCCTAAATCAATGCGGAAATGGACATGTTTAGCAAAAAAATGTAATGAGTATCTAAACCCACTCTACACGTTACATCATTTGTGGACGCTCCCCTACTCTACCCGTTTTTAATAATGTTTTGGTCCAGGGTGGGAACCAAGGAGGATTACTCATTTCTCAATAAAAACTCGCCAGTGAGTCGCAGTGGGAACGCAGGGCATTTAAAGGCTCTCTCCCCGCCTCCAATCCATTCAATTTTCAAAAAACATTTTATTTTTCTCTTTTTTTCATTTTTTTCCAAAAACGCGTATTCAGCAATTTCCAGAATTTTGGCACCTTTTTTGCAAACACTTTTTTCAACCCTTAAATCGTCATCGGACTAGAGTAGAAATTACTTGCACCTTGCGTAACCGTTACTTTCTCCCAAAAGATGCATCCTCCAATACCTCCGTCACTACCCACCCCACCCTCCATACAACTTGACTATCACATGCACCAAAAAACGGGCTACATTTCTGTCCCATTCACTTTCCCTTTTTATCAAACAGGAGCAGAACGCTTGAAAGCTAAACTTGGCCTCATTTTTCATTTTTTTCAAAATTGGGAAATCAAAATGTGTTTGAACCTCCGTGCGGAAGCATCCATCTTACACAAGGAACTCATACCTCCGTCGGAACTCATTCACATATCTCCAGCTTTCAATTGTGCGGGAAATTCAAACGCCCCTCAACTTTCACCACTCCCACTCCACTCCCAACAGTCCAATCTAAATTCCTAGCACCAGCCCACTCCACACTCCAACTCTCGTAAATCCAAAATCTCATAATCTCCGTTTTCATCCAAAACAAACACAATTTTACCTCTTTTGAAAAAGTGAAAACTCCTCCATTTCCGTCTTTTTTAAAAGTGCCCAATATTCCATTTCCAACCTTTTCAAAATCATCCAATTTACATGCGTTCCATTTTCATCTTTTTCCAAACTCCAAAATGTGCTAATTACGTTAGTTTCAAAAGTGCGGAATATTCTAATTCCATATGTTTTCAAAAAGTGTAAAATGTTCTATTTACAAGTGTTTCAAAAGTGCGAAATGCTCTTTATTCATGTTTTCAAAATGACTCAATCTCAATATCCTGCTTATGCTACATATTTGTAAAAATGTTCTAATTCCATGCTTTTTGAAAAGGTGCAAAAATGTTCCAATTCCATGTTTTTAAAAATGTGCTCAATGTTTTATTTCCGTTTTTTGAAATTGCGAAATATTCCATTTACAAGTTTTTGAAAAAATGCTCAATATTCTAATTACATGTCTTGACAAAGTGCAAATTCATGTATGTACGTAGGTCAAAAATTGATCTAGTTTAAAATTTTAATCAGTGGAAATTTCTTGCTTGGGTACTTTTTCAAATTTGACTTGAACGACACTCGTAACTGGTAATTCATGGGTAATAAAATTATCTTGGCCACAATTAGACTCCATTTCCTGCTTTGTTAATTTTAATTCTGCTACACTAAAATCGTTAATGTCACCAATTTCATTTGTGGAATTTGACTTGGTTTTTGCTTTTTGCAATTTTGTAGCTTTGCCGGTAGATTTTTTGCTACTGCTCTTACGCTTTCGCGTTTCTGCTGATCGCACCGCTTGATAACTGACTCGTAAAAATTTCTTTCTTCGCTGCTTACTCCAAAATTCGCACTTTTGCATGTGTCGATCCGCCTCCGACTCAGTTTTGTACGTTACACCGCAAAACTTGCATGGCCAAGGTCGTTTGTCTGTATGTGTAACTGCGTGGCTTTCTAACCTTTTCTGAGTGGGCCACATTGAGTTGCAGACATGGCATTTGAACTGGTCTTTCCCTCCGTGATAGTTTGCTACGTGTGCTTGGAATTTTTTGGGTGCTAAATATCTAGAGCATTGTTTACAGTGAATTCGGTCCTTTGCATGTGTGGCCATGTGCATTTTGAGGAGCTTCATCACTGCAAATTTACTTGCACAGCCTTTGTGCGTGCAGCGGAAGGGTCTTGCGTCAGAATGAACGGACTGAATGTGAATTTGCAAATCAGTTCTCCATTTAATTAGTTTTCCACAAATGGGACATTTCCAGCGACGATGGTTTTCTTGGAGTTCGTGAAGATCCAAGTCACAGCGGCGAGAGAAAAGGGCGGAGCAAACAACGCAGGAAAATTTGTCGGAGGACGAAACTGGATTTTTAACCGATGCAGAGATTTCAGTTATTTTCTCCGAATCCCCTTGCATCGCTTCAGCTGATTCGACAACACCTTTCAATTGATTATATCCACCAGAATCGTCTGCTTTTGGATATTCAGGATGATTTTTTTGACGATGCAAATTAAGACGGCAAGCTGTGTGGACTGGTTCAGAGCAGATCTCACATTTCATCACTGATTTATTTTTAGGCTTGTTTAAATGCTTGGCGAAATCTGAGTGGGTTAAAAACCAAGTGTCACACACAGGGCACATGTGACCAGAACCACTCAGTTCCTTGTAGCCCTTGTGAGCTGCTTCCCAGTGTTTCTTGAGGGAAGCAGAGTCTCTGAAGGATTTAGTGGGACAATATCTACAGCCGAAATGTTTGGCCTCGTGCGCTCGTTTCACGTGTTTGGTCAACAGTTCTTCCGTTAAGAACGACTTCAAGCAGATTCCACACTCAAAAGGTTTGTCCACGACGTGCACTTGAAGAATGTGGCTTTCCAACCAAGCTTTTGTTTTACATTTGTGAGAACAGAGGTCACACTGGAAGACTGTGTTAACAACTTTTCTTAATTTCCTTTCAGAACGTCTAGTCCGCTCATGCGTGTGTAATTGTGTTTCAGTTTCAAGAAACACTGAAGGGCATTGGTCACATTTTACTATAAGTGGTGCATCATAGTGAGGCAGTTCGTCTGGATGTTCTGATTGTAGATGCCGCCATACTGTGATTATTGGGATTACTAAAGGGCAGAAATCACACTGAATCGTTGAAACAGATTTCCTTACAAAGCTTTTCAGTGATGAGGATTTTTTTGGCCTGGGTAATATTTCAGTAGGATGATTCCGTTTAATATGTCGCCATATATAAGTTTTAGTCGTGTTCCACTTGCACACGTGACAAGTAATTTTTGCATCCGAATTTTCTGTCTGCAGTCTTTGAGGTGGTAATACACAAGTACTGCTCCGATTCGGATCATCGTTTTCAGCTGTCAGTTTTTTGAGAGTTTTCAGACGTTTCTTTGGTTTACATGATGATCCATATTCAGAGTCTCAGGTGTCTCTTTTAATTTTTTAAATGGAAAATTTTTACATCTTCAAAAAGAGGGAAATTGAATATTTTGAAAAACAGGGAATTTCAATATTGAGCACTTTGGGAAAACATGGAAATAGAACATTTTACACGTTTCTAAACACATGTAAATACAACATTGAGCACTTTTTAAAAAGAGGGGAATGGAATATTGAGCAATTCTGAAAATCTTGTAAATGGAACATTTTGAAATTTTCAAAAGCATGTAAATGGCACAGTTTTAGCTTTTGAAAAATATGCAAATAGAACAGTGTGCACTTTGAAAAAACATGTCAAGTTTGAATTTTTTACTTTCTGAAAACATGGAAATAGAGCATTTTGCAATTTTCAAAGAAATGTAAATTGAATGTTTCGAAAAATGGAATATTTCCCACTTTTCAAAAAGCATGCGAATCGCAGAGCTCGTACTTTGACAAACTTGGCGGGGAAATGGAAAATGTCTTATTTTAGGGGTGGTCCATGAATGACGTCATGGGAACATTTTTACAATGGATCCCCGTGAACCAATGCTGAAATGGCTATATGTCTGGCATAACACGTAATGAGTATTTAAATCCGGCCTACACGTGACATCGTTTGTGGACGATCCCTCTTAAACCATGTTTTTGTCTATCGTTGGAGCCAAGGAAGATTACTCATTTCTCAATAAAACTCAGAGGTGAGTGGGAGTGAGAACGCAGAGCACTTAAAGGCTCTCCCCTTTCATTCTATTTTCAAAAATCATGTTTTTTCATATTTTTCGAAAAAGACGTGTGCAGAATTTGAGAGCATTTTTGCATATTTTTTTGCAAATTCATTTTTCAACAGTTAGTTTTACCAGTAGCGGATAGTTGCGGATTTTGCGACCCTTAAGTACTTTCAAAAACATGAAAAGATGCAATCCCAACAACTCAGTAACTACAAATCCCACAACAAAACGTGTAAGTGGAATATTTCGCATTTTCGGAAAACATGAAAATGGAACATGATGTACTTGTAAATAAGCATTGGAAATGAAACATACAGCAGGGTGGGCAATTCCAGAAATCTCTTCATTCTCAATTGAGTGTCGTGTGGAAATTGAGAATTTACGACTTGGCGCCAAATTCTGAAAATCTCATTTTTTTTTAGGTTTCTTCCACAAATTGATGACTCATAAAAATCATGCAGATTCCCGCAGTTTCCGCTCCTAACTAAGGCTTCCTCATTCCAAAGGGATCGTCCACACATGACGTCATCACAAAATCTCCAAATTCATAAAATTTGCAATTTTCAAAAACACTGAAATGGAATATTGAGCAACTTTAAAAAACACAGAAATGGAAAATTTTGAAATTTTCAAAATGATGCAAATAGAACATTTTGCTCTTTTTGAAAACATGCAAGTAGAACGTTCTGTACTTGTAAATAATCATTGGTAATGGAACATTTCCCACTGTTCTCTTACAAAATGCAAACCGCATAGTCTTTTTTCGTGCTCTCCATTCTGCAATGAGTCTCGTGTGGAAATTGGGAATTTACGAGTTTGGCGGGAAATTCCAGAAATCTCATTTTGTTTAGAGGTTTCTTAAATAAAAATTACGGAGTGCGCGCAGGAGCTTTCCTGTAGTTTCCGCTCCTAACAGATGTTTACACATTCCTTAGGGGTCGTCCAGAATGACGTAATGGAAAAATTTGCATTTCTCCCCTGAAAGAATTTGGCAAATGGCTATTTTTAGCATACAATGAAATGAGTATTTAAACCCAGCCTACACGTTACATCATTTGTGGACGATCCCTTTTGTATCATGATTTGGTCCATTGTTGGAGCCAAAATGGGCTACTCATTTCTCAATAAAAACTCGCGAGTCAGTCTGGGTGAGAACGCAGAGCATTTAAAGGCTCTCTCCTCCCCTCTAATCCATTCATTCACTCAATTCTAAAAAATCATTTTTTTTTCAGATTTTTCGAAAATTACTTGTCCAACAATTTCCTGAATTTTCGCACTATTTTTGCAAACACTTTTTTCAACCCTTATTTCGTCATCCGACTAGAGTAAAAATTACAGTGAGCTTCTAGTCAAAATATCCAAGTTTAGATTTGGCGGCAAATTCAAATTGACTCATCTACGGGGCAGTCCATGAATGCCGTCATTGAAATATTTGCATTTCTACTACCCCCTAAATCAATGCGGAAATGGACATGTTTAGCAAAAAAATGTAATGAGTATCTAAACCCACTCTACACGTTACATCATTTGTGGACGCTCCCCTACTCTACCCGTTTTTAATAATGTTTTGGTCCAGGGTGGGAACCAAGGAGGATTACTCATTTCTCAATAAAAACTCGCCAGTGAGTCGCAGTGGGAACGCAGGGCATTTAAAGGCTCTCTCCCCGCCTCCAATCCATTCAATTTTCAAAAAACATTTCATTTTTCTCTTTTTTTCATTTTTTTCCAAAAACGCGTATTCAGCAATTTCCAGAATTTTGGCACCTTTTTTGCAAACACTTTTTTCAACCCTTAAATCGTCATCGGACTAGAGTAGAAATTACTTGCACCTTGCGTAACCGTTACTTTCTCCCAAAAGATGCATCCTCCAATACCTCCGTCACTACCCACCCCACCCTCCATACAACTTGACTATCACATGCACCAAAAAACGGGCTACATTTCTGTCCCATTCACTTTCCCTTTTTATCAAACAGGAGCAGAACGCTTGAAAGCTAAACTTGGCCTCATTTTTCATTTTTTTCAAAATTGGGAAATCAAAATGTGTTTGAACCTCCGTGCGGAAGCATCCATCTTACACAAGGAACTCATACCTCCGTCGGAACTCATTCACATATCTCCAGCTTTCAATTGTGCGGGAAATTCAAACGCCCCTCAACTTTCACCACTCCCACTCCACTCCCAACAGTCCAATCTAAATTCCTAGCACCAGCCCACTCCACACTCCAACTCTCGTAAATCCAAAATCTCATAATCTCCGTTTTCATCCAAAACAAACACAATTTTACCTCTTTTGAAAAAGTGAAAACTCCTCCATTTCCGTCTTTTTTAAAAGTGCCCAATATTCCATTTCCAACCTTTTCAAAATCACCCAATTTACATGCGTTCCATTTTCATCTTTTTCCAAACTCCAAAATGTGCTAATTACGTTAGTTTCAAAAGTGCGCAATATTCTAATTCCATATGTTTTCAAAAAGTGTAAAATGTTCTATTTACAAGTGTTTCAAAAGTGCGAAATGCTCTTTATTCATGTTTTCAAAATGACTCAATCTCAATATCCTGCTTATGCTACATATTTGTAAAAATGTTCTAATTCCATGCTTTTTGAAAAGGTGCAAAAATGTTCCAATTCCATGTTTTTAAAAATGTGCTCAATGTTTTATTTCCGTTTTTTGAAATTGCGAAATATTCCATTTACAAGTTTTTGAAAAAATGCTCAATATTCTAATTACATGTCTTGACAAAGTGCAAATTCATGTATGTACGTAGGTCAAAAATTGATCTAGTTTAAAATTTTAATCAGTGGAAATTTCTTGCTTGGGTACTTTTTCAAATTTGACTTGAACGACACTCGTAACTGGTAATTCATGGGTAATAAAATTATCTTGGCCACAATTAGACTCCATTTCCTGCTTTGTTAATTTTAATTCTCCTACACTAAAATCGTTAATGTCACCAATTTCATTTGTGGAATTTGACTTGGTTTTTGGTTTTTGCAATTTTGTGGCTTTGCCGGTAGATTTTTTGCTACTGCTCTTACGCTTTCGCGTTTCTGCTGATCGCACCGCTTGATAACTGACTCGTAAAAATTTCTTTCTTCGCTGCTTACTCCAAAATTCGCACTTTTGCATGTGTCGATCCGCCTCCGACTCAGTTTTGTACGTTACACCGCAAAACTTGCATGGCCAAGGTCGTTTGTCTGTATGTGTAACTGCGTGGCTTTCTAACCTTTTCTGAGTGGGCCACATTGAGTTGCAGACATGGCATTTGAACTGGTCTTTCCCTCCGTGATAGTTTGCTACGTGTGCTTGGAATTTTTTGGGTGCTAAATATCTAGAGCATTGTTTACAGTGAATTCGGTCCTTTGCATGTGTGGCCATGTGCATTTTGAGGAGCTTCATCACTGCGAATTTACTTTCACACCCTTTGTGCGTGCACTTAAACGGTCTTGCATCAGAATGAACGGACTGAATGTGAATTTGCAAATCAGTTCTCCATTTAATTAGTTTTCCACAAATGGGACATTTCCAGCGACGATGGTTTTCTTGGAGTTCGTGAAGATCCAAGTCACAGCGGCGAGAGAAAAGGGCGGAGCAAACAACGCAGGAAAATTTGTCGGAGGACGAAACTGGATTTTTAACCGATGCAGAGATTTTAGTTATTTTCTCCGAATCCCCTTGCATCGCTTCAGCTGATTCGACAACACCTTTCAATTGATTATATCCACCAGAATCGTCTGCTTTTGGATATTCAGGATGATTTTTTTGACGATGCAAATTAAGACGGCAAGCTGTGTGGACTGGTTCAGAGCAGATCTCACATTTCATCACTGATTTATTTTTAGGCTTGTTTAAATGCTTGGCGAAATCTGAGTGGGTTAAAAACCAAGTGTCACACACAGGGCACATGTGACCAGAACCACTCAGTTCCTTGTAGCCCTTGTGAGCTGCTTCCCAGTGTTTCTTGAGAGAGGCAGAGTCTCTGAAGGATTTAGTGGGACAATATCTACAGCCGAAATGTTTGGCCTCGTGCGCTCGTCTCACGTGTTTGGTCAACAGTTCTTCCGTTAAGAACGACTTCAAGCAGATTCCACACTCAAAAGGTTTGTCCACGACGTGAACTTGAAGAATGTGGCTTTCTAACCAAGCTTTCGTTTTACATGTGTGAGAACAGAGGTCACACTTGAAGCTTGTGTTAACAACTTTTCTTAATTTCTTTTCAGAACGTCTAGTCCGCTCATGCGTGTGTAATTGTGTTTCAGTTTCAAGAAACACTGAAGGGCATTGGTCACATTTTACTATAAGTGGTGCATCATAGTGAGGCAGTTCGTCTGGATGTTCTGATTGTAGATGCCGCCATACTGTGATTATTGGGATTACTAAAGGACAGAAATCACACTGAATCCTTGAAACAGATTTTCTTACAAAGCTTTTCAGTGATGAGGATTTTTTTGGCCTGGGTAATATTTCATTAGGATGATTCCGTTTAATATGTCGCCATATATAAGTTTTAGTCGTGTTCCACTTGCAGACGTGACAAGTAATTTTTGCATCCGAATTTTCTGTCTGCAGTCTTTGAGGTGGTAATACAGAAGTACTCCTCCGATTCGGATCATCGTTTTCAGCTGTCAGTTTTTTGAGAGTTTTCAGACGTTTCTTTTGTTTGCATGATGATCCATATTCAGAGTCAGAGTCTGAGGTGTCCGCTTTAATTTTCTCATCTTCGTCGCTACCGTAACCATCAGTGACGTAGTGTGTGAAGATTTTTTTCCTATTTCGCTGAGGACGACTGCTGCCGGTATTGGTCGCACTGGACGGACTGCTAAGTTATAAAATAAAACGGATGAAAATGTTAATCTTAAATTAGAAATTAAAAGCATGATTAAATACAATTGTCAGTGTCAAGGGTGTAAAATGGATTTATAGCCTGCCTACAATCAAAATGGTTCATATCTCATTTAACTTAAAATAAAACAGAATCAAAACTGGAAGGCAGCTGAAAGCTTATACATTTTCGGTTTTTAAACTGAGGTGAGTTTTAAATTATGAGACCCACTGTATAGTTATACGCTGACGTTTGACGTTGCATTCCAGAATGCCAGTTGGATTTGGTTTTATCAAGATCTTACCTACAAGAGCCGTTTTGTAAATCCGTGATTTGAGTTTCCGAACATACTTTCAGTGACGAACAAGTTTCTTTAGCTTTCTTAGCATTTTGCCGGGAAGACGGAACCTGAATCCGCTCTAAAGCAACTTTAACTATTCGATTCCCACACTTTTCTTTCACCTGCAACTCCAATAATTGTTTTCCTTCGTCCATACTACAACACCCACTGAGCTAGCAGCTAGGTATAAGGATAAACTTATTTCATATTTCGATTTTCCCAACAAGTAATTAGTAACTATCTACCTACTTAACACAGCCGAGCCTTATTACCCTAAGCTAGCTGGGAAAATTAGAATTTAAAACAATTATGCTATATCTAACTTTGAATATCTTTTCCAGCATTTGCTAGTTAACGAGTAAAATTCAAATGGTGAATGGTCAATTGTTAAATAACTAACTATATAATATGTTGAATATTTAAAGAAGCTAAATACTAGAATTCGACAAAACTCAAAACTTATAGTAAGTGGAATTCTAAAAGGCCGAATTAGTCAATCAATACGAACATTAAAATAATTATTGAAAACTGAAAATAGTAGCAGACAGTGATAGTGGCAGATGTTGAATGTTACTATTAAATAATGTGTGAATGAAGAAAAGTGTAAAGTGTGTGCAGTGTAAGTGTAAGCAACTAACTAATAATACTTTTCAGTTTTCAGTTATTTCTTTTCTTCTCTTCATATGAAAGTCAATGAGTTTGAAAGTTAGCGCGTATTGCAAATAAATTGAAAAGCACGGGCGTCTATTAATTACCTTGTGAATCTAAATGTCGTTCTGCTTTCTTTTCTTTATTTCTTTCTTGTGTTCTTTAATCTTTCCTCCATATTTATTATCTTTTACTTTTCATTCGCACCAGTATTTTCTGTCTTATGGTTTTTTGTAGACAATGGTTGCTTGTTTGATTAGATTGGCTTACTTACGAATTTACAGCATGAAGTTTAGTGTTTCTTCAGAATTAATATATGACTTGAGTAAGTAGTAAGTATGTGAGTAATAATTATTAATAATCAGGTATTTTTCAGTTATTCCAGGATCCAAGCGAATATAATAAATCAAGCACTTATAAGTATTAATTTACAATTTTAATTTATTTTAATTTATTATTTCTTTACATTTAAACATTTTGTAACGTGTATTCCTATAGATAAAAGCTACGTACTAAGCTTTGTAATGGTTATTACGTAACCCTGTAGAAATAAAATTAGCATTAATTTCTTCTTGCTAAATACATACTTGATATTTTATTATCTACGTTTCTACATTGTAATTTGACGTAATTAAATTGAATTTAAAATATTACGCATATAGTAATAATAATAAGTGAGTATTTGATTCAGTCTGAAAAAGCAGGTGAAATTTCTTGCTTAGGAACCACTTCAAGTTTGACAGCACTTTCTTCTCTGACTGGTAATTCATAAATAATAGAATGGTCCCCAAAATCTTTAACGTCCATTTCTTGCTTGAATAATTTCACGTCAGTTCCATTTCCATTACCACTAGTAGTATCATCAGTCAGTTTATTCATAGTACAAGGTGACTTAGGTTTTAGTGTTAATTTTGTATGCAATTTTAGTGCTTTGCCAGTCGAGTTCTTACACTTTACTTTTTTTGCAGATCGCAAATTTGCATTGCTCCACCTAGTAAATTCCTGTCTTTGTTCCTCACTGCGATCTTGACACTTTTTCATATGTCGATTAGCCTCACTCGTAGATTTATATCTTGCATCGCAAAACTTGCAGGGGAAAGGTCGTTCATCTGTGTGTGTGAGTAAGTGCTGTTTCAACGTTAGCGAACAACCAAACATTTTACTGCAAATGTCACACTGAATGTGATAAAGTCTTTCAGTTTCAGTTTTATTACCCTCATGCCTGTCCATGTGTTTTTTAAGTTCCTTCTGCGTTTTGAAGCTCATGGAGCATCCTTTGTGCGTGCAACAAAACGGCTTTGCATCAGAGTGAATGGACTGAATGTGAATTTTTAAATCTTTTCTCCAGTTTAAAAGTTTTCCACAAACTGGGCATTTCCAGCGGCGATGTTTTTCTTGTAATTCATGAAGTTCTAAGTCACATCGGCGAGAGTAATTGGCGGAGCAAACAACGCAGGAAAATGTGTTGGAGGACGATGCTGGATTTTTAACTGATGCAGAGATTTCAGTTATTTTCTCCGAATGAGGCCCTTGCACCGCATCAGCTGAGTCGACGACATCCTCCAATTGATTGTGTCTATCAGAAACGTCTGCTTCTGGATTTTTGGAATGATTTTTTTGTCGATGCAGATTGAGGAGGCAGGGTGTGTGGACGGGTTCGGAGCACACCTCACATTTAAGAATTGATTCAGATTTCGGCATTTTCAAATGGTCCGCTAAATCTGCATCAGTTAAAAACCATGTTTCGCATAAAGGGCACATGAGATTGAAACCACTCGCTTCGGAGTCACAATGTTCCTTGTAGCCTTTGTGAGCTGCTTCGATGTGTTTCTTAAGGGAATCTGAATCTTTAAAAGATTTAGTGTGACAGAATCTGCACCTGAAATTCTCGACCTCATGGTCTCGTTTGACGTGAAGGTGTAGCATATTTTCCGTTAAGAAAGACTTAAAGCAGATGTCACACTCAAAAGGTTTGTCCACAACGTGAACTTGAAGAATATGATTTTCTAATCCAAGCGGGGTCATACATTTGTAAGAACAAAGGTCACACTTGAGGCCTGTAGTGGAATTATGCCGAGTTTTTTTGTGCACGTACAATTTTCCTAGAGGTAATTCTAAAGGGCATTCGTCACATTTTATCTTACGTGGTAAATCTTCCTCCGACAGTTGTGCTCCATGTTTGATTTGTATATGCTGCCTTATATATATTTTTGCGACACTGACAGAGCAAAAGTCACAAGTAATCCTGGGTAATTTGTATTCTGGAGGCGTGGGCAGCTTTATTTCTGGATGTTTACGTCGTATGTGTCGCCTCATATGAGTATTAGTAGAAACACTTACATTGCAGATACTGCAAGCAATTTTGGGTTTTGACTTTGCTGTCTTTCGTTTTTTTGAGCTTAAAAATGGATGCGGATTTTGATTGTTGTTGTTTGCGTGGTTCAAATTAGGAGAAGTTTTCTTGGAATTCTTTGTTTTGCTTTTGGTTTTATTTAACAGTGATGATTTTAATTCGCAATCTGACGTGTCACTTGCTTCTGAATCAAATCCCGAAGCGCCGCTTTCAATGTCTCCGTTATCGGTACACTCATCAAAGAATTGTGTGTAGCTTTTTGTTTTATTTCGCTGAGGACGATTGGGACCAGCATCGGAACTAGTGGCGGACTCACTTGGTAACGGCCTGTTGATGTCGATGTTATTATTCATTGACAATTTTTAATACAGTAATTAATGAATTTAACGATACAGATATAGCTCCTAGTTACAAACAATCTCATAATAAACTAAAAAGAATAATCATAAGAAGTAAGTAGTATATCGTCTGTGAAGAACCAAAATGACCCATATCCATTTGTAGCTAAAAACAATATCAACTATCTACAAATTGAAACATGTCCTGAAAGCATTTAAATAGAATATTTTACACTTTTCAAAACATGTTGTTAGAACATTTTGCACCTTTTCAAAAACGTGTAATTAGAGTATTTTGAAGTTTTCAAAAACATGTAAGTTAGAATATTTTGCACCTTTTCAAAAACATGTAAATAGAACATTTTGAAATTTTCAAAAACATGTAAGTTAGAATATTTTGCACCTTTTCAAAAATATGGAATTGGAACATTTTGCACCTTTTCAAAAATATAGAATTAGAACATTTTGCACCTTTTCAAAAACATGTAAATAGAACATTTTGAAGTTTTCAAAAACATGTAAGTTAGAATATTTTGCACCTTTTCAAAAACATGTAAATAGAACATTTTGAAGTTTTCAAAAACATGTAAGTTAGAATATTTTGCACCTTTTCAAAAATATGGAATTGGAACATTTTGCACCTTTTCAGAAACGTGTAAATAGAAAATTTTACAATTTTCAAAAACTCCTAATTAACATTTTGCGCCTATTTCTTATTTTGTTTTTATGACATAGCTCATTTTAATTCTAGCTTAAATTGGATATGGGTAATTTTTGTTCTTTACAGACGATATTATAGTATCAGTCCATGTTAATGAAAACAATTACACATTATAGATAGATTAAATTGGTAATACAATCAAGATCTTACCCAGCGTCTCGGAAACTTCCGTCTTGATTGTCAAGACTTATTTTTAGTGGCAAACTCTTTTCACGACATTTCTTCTGATTTTGTCTAGAGATTTGGATTCGGTCTAAAATAATGTTGAGTATTCGATTTCCACATTTTTCTTTCACCTGACATTCTAATTCTTTCCTAGTATCCATAATCGTTGAGGTTACATTGGCACAATAATTGTGACATTCAATCTCCAATATTTACTTTTTTGTTTTAATTACTTTTAACTATCCTATTATTCCTATTTTCATAATAAATTCATTTTCAGTATTTTCACTGGTGACTGGTAGTGTAATCACTGTGTTTAAGAGTTGACGCAAATGAATTTGAAATCCTGGGCGGCTTTTAGTTTGCCTTATTCATTGTTCGATACTTTTGGGGCACATATAATTCCCTATCATTCTCCTATCAATTAAGCATAGGCATTACTTATTAATTATAGTATAGTTAGGATTTAGGATTAGGATGACAAGGAGTCTACACCTTTACTAAGGAACACTTAATTAAACTTTAATTTCTCGATGTTCTGGCTATAATTAATTACACTAGAGATTCTGTTCTCTGTAAAAACTTTTAGGTGCACTGCATGTATTTAGATAATTAATAATTATATCATACGTGAAGAAATAAAATGAACAATATCAGTATAGTTATCGAACTTACGCTACAAATAAAACGACCTTTGGCATATATGTATGTGAATCATTAAGTGAGGAAGAATAAAATGCGAAAAGTGTTATATTACAAGATTTTTAAAAGTGCAAGCAAAATGTTGCATATAGGCACGTTTGTGATAAATAGAAAATGCCCAATTTTCACGCTTTTGAAAATTCCGAAATGTTTTTTAGCATCTATTTTTTTGAAAAATCCTGTATTATTTGGATATTTACTAAAATGCAAAATGATTTTTGCACGTCTTTTTTAAGCCTGGAAATTGTGTATGTTCTTCAAAAGTTTGAACTGTTCTTTGAAGATTTTTTAAAAGTTGAAAATGTTATATATTTGCTTGTTTTTCAAGTAACTTGTTTTTTCGTCATATTTCTAAACTCGAATAATATTATAAAATGTTTTGTTTGTGGAAAATGCAATTTGTTTTACCTAGTGGGCATCGGTCATTGTGTGGGTCTTTCCACTGAATGTGGCGGTATGTGGTAATTATTATTAGGCACAATTAATTAATGCATAAAATGACAAAAAAATTACGTTTTACCTTGTGAATCCAATTTGCTATGCATAACGTATAAACGTAAAAGGCTGCAAATAGGGCGACAGGATATGGCTTTGAGATGTGAATACTTATTTAACCTTTTTTTTATTATTGTTTGCTCAGAAAATTTTAAAAATAAAGGCCTATTATTACAATAATTATTCTTATCAATATTATCATAAGAAATAATGAAGTCTAAATCGAGTTGATTTAATTTCAAGTCTGTTTCTCATCACTGCACCTAAGTAGCTGTATAGTAAACTTTATAGTGGTAGATAATCCGAAGGAATTGTTCACTATAAAAATTCAGTTTTTATCTCATTTGAATTTAAATCGATGCCATTTTCGTTTTTGGTTTCACATTTTACTGCAATATCATACACCGTTTCTGTCTTTAATTTCAAGTCGTCTTCAACTATCTCTGATTTTACAAGGGCTAAGTTCCAATCAGATTCTCTTGTCTTCAGTCTTGGTTTTCTTGATTTCTTATTAGCTGATGTAATTTTGATTTTGATTGGATTAAATTGTCTGTTTCCTCCTGTTATGATAGCACCAGGTCTACTCAGACACCTATGTTTCATATGCCGATTTGCCTCGGCTGTATTTTTAAAGGCCTTACTGCAGTACTTGCAGGCCCAAGGCCGCTCATCCGTATGTGACAGAAGATGTTGTTTCAAATCCCTTGTTGTAGCCCAAGTCTTGGTACACAATGGGCATTTGACTGGTCTTTCTCCACCGTGATGATTGGCCCGGTGTTGAAAACATTCAGATGGGCTGGAAAATATTTTGTTACAGTCTTCGCATTTCACTTTTGATAGAATTTCCGGATTTGTTGAGTGGCAATATTTATGATTAAGTAGCTCTCGCCTTGTTTTAAAAGCTTTAGGACAGTCAGGCTGTGGACATTTTACAGGTCTTGCGTCAGAGTGACGGGACTGCAAATGAGCGCTCGCGTATTTTTTTTCTTTGAGAAGCGTAGGACAAAGGGGGCATTTCCAACGGCGATGTTTTTCCTGATTTTCGTGGCAATGTAAGTCAGAACGGCGTGGGAAAGTTAGGGCGCAAACTAAACATTTGAATTCAGTCAAAGTTGTATCATTTGTTTGGGTATTTTTTGTGCCAGTTTCTGAAGGTGCAGTTTTATTTTGTTCCACTGGTTTGGGATCACCGTATAGTTGACCTTCAAGATTCATTGCCACATGGACACCATGACCATGCACCTTCCGCATATGCTGTCTTAAAAAGCACTGCGTTTGAATTTCAATAATTTCAGAGCAGACTGAACATTTTAATAAATCTGCAATTTTGTCATCTGAATTTTTTGACTGCTTCTGAATTTGTAAATGTTCTTGGAATTTTAAATCATTTTTAAAATTAGTGCGGCAAATTGGGCAAAAGAAAGAGCTCTCTTCATCCTTATTGTTTACCAGGGTGTTACTGTGGACAACATCGAAATGAGTTTTGAGCTCATTTTTGCTTTTTAACAGTGCATAGCAATTTCGGAGTGTACACTGGTAGACAGAGGCATCCGGCTTTTTATGTGTCCTCTGAGCGTGAATAGTTAATTTGTCTCCTGAAACAAATGTTTTGTAGCAAATTTCACACTCGTAGGATTTGTCAATGACATGGAAGGCCATAATGTGAGTTTCAAGTCGACCTACAGTCAAGAATTTGTGACGGCAGAGTTCACAAGAAAATGGGCGAGGTCGGTGGGTTTCTGGGTGAATTGTTTTACGGTTTTTTGGCTTGGCTTTAGGATCAGGATCCGATGAATATGCTGGTACTGGTGACTTACTAATAGTCTTTTTATGGCCAGTTCCTGGTTTTGGTGTCGGTCTTGGGGAAGACGGTAATTTGAAAGGTCGTCCTCGTTTTTGCTGACCTACTGGTGGTCCAGTTTTAGACTTGCTCGAACTTGATACTGGAGGAATGTAATCTCCGTCATTAGAATTATTGTCTTCATCGCAAATATAATTTGTATAGTTTGCAGGAGGTCTTTTATGACGTGTACTGCGTCTTGACGACGCTTCTTTACATTTAGTCTGGTCGTTGTGTTTACTATAAAAAATTCAAGACATAATTGGTTAATAGCGTGATTTGCAGTCAAGAAAAAATTTGATCATTAGGAATGTTTAACAGAAAATTATTAGCACTAATATTGCATGATCAGGGCCGGACGAAGGAATTGCTTTTAGGGTGCAATTTATTTGTATACAGAAACCACCATTTTTATTTTATTGAAGGTTTTCTTTAGTAACTAAAAATGTATTTACATGTTTTTAGAAAAGTTTAAAATGTTTTTTTACTTGAATCAGAGAAGTGCAAAATTTTCTATCTACATGTTTTTGAAAAAAGTGGTAAATGTTTTATTTTGAATGTTTTTGAAATGTGTAAAAAGATTTATTTGCATGACAAATGTGTAAAAAAATTATTAACATGTTTTTTAAAATGTCAAAATAATTGTTTTACACAGTTTTCAAAACTGCAAAATGTTCCATTTACATGCTTTTTGAAAATTCAGGCAGCGGGGGCTGCCTGCGCTGGCTACATTATCTGGTCTAGAGCATGGTAATTTTTTGGATGCAAGGAATATAAAATAATTAATAAACCATCACCAACTTTAAATCCCAAACTATAAGGTATTTTGATATGGATTGCATTCCAAATCCAAACCATTATTAAAACAAAATCTTACCCAGTCGCAACCGCTGAATCGTGACTATCAGCATGAGCGATTGGCAGTCCTGAAAACGATCGTTCAGTTGCATCTCTTCGAGTTCCAAGACAATTTTTTAGTTTATTCATTTCAAAATTCGTGAGTGAAGGTGCCTTTCCATTTGAACTAGACTTCAATGTGAATTTAAGTGGTTTTAAAATAATTTTTATAATTCGGTTGCCACAATATTTTGCAATCTGATTTCTTATGTGCATTAATCGTTGATCCATTTTGTCTTCCAATATAGTCAGTCATTAGGGTTTTCTCTTCTGCAATACAATATTTTTAAAATGGTAAGTTTATTGTAATGCTTTGGTGTTTGGTAGGTAGGGTGAGGGTGTCTATAATTGTGGCCGGCTGATTAAATTCGTTTTAGTTGAAAACTTTTGAAACTCAAAGTTGTAGATGGAATAAAGCCGAGCTTTACAACCAAAACTAAAATGTTATACGTACCAGTACCAATATTAGGACTGGGAAATATTATAATTAAATAAATACAATTTAATTACTAACGTCAAACGTAATGTTCAATGTTTCAAGTTTTGAGGATTCGTGATGGCTGGCTATAAATATAATTAAAATGATATCAAGAATCATATCAGAGCCTCTCTTTGGTCAGTAGGCCACGACTTACTCGATAGTGAAAAATTGTGGCTTTTATTTTTTTAAATAAAAGTATATCAGGTAAGAATCTTATGGGCTAAATATAAAGTTCCTGGCTTCCCCCCATGTGGGGTAAAACTTAAGGTAAGTATGGTAAAAAGTGCATTCTGTGCAAAGTTTCCTGATTCGTATCTTCCACAAATATAAACCGATTTGAACGAAACTTTGTTTACAGATTGTTAAGACCAAAATATTAGGACGATTTTAAGGATTTTGTTAGATTTTCAAAAATGGCGCCAAAATAAAATTGCAAAGTTTCAAAATTTTTGAAAATATAAATTTTGTATTTTTGCTCTACAAGACTTCAAACTAACTCCAGTAGTTGTAAAAATACATTTTAAAGCTATTTGGTCTCTTCAAAATTTTTGATTTGACCACTCCTAATACCAGAAAAAAATATTTTTATTAAAATAAAAATAATAATAATAATAGTAAAAATATTTTTTTCTGGTATAAGGAGTGGTCAAATCAAAAATTTTGTAGAAACCAAATAGCTTTAAAATGTATTTTTACAACTACTGGAGTTAGTTTGAAGTCTTGTAGAGCAAAAACACAAAATTTGGATTTTCAAAAATTTTGAAACTTTGCAATTTTATTTTGGCGCTATTTTTGAAAATCTAACAAAATCCTTAAAATCTTGACGGCCA